>PVLC010001764.1:0-132378 GCA_004027655.1 Graphiurus murinus | reverse complement strand
TGGTATCTTTTGGCTGGAAAGATTTTCTCAATGACCTTGGATGCAAACTTGTTTTCTACTTTCACAGAGTGGGCAGGGGTGTGTCCATCAGCAGTACCTGCCTCCTGAGTGTCTTCCAGGTGATCACCATCAGCCCCTGGGGCTTCTGGTGGGCAGAGCTAAAAGTGAAAGCTCCCAGGCACTTGGGCATCTTCATTGTTCTCTCCTGGGTCCTCCACATGCTGGTAAATACAACTGTTCTTATAAACATAACGGACAAATGGAGCAATGAAAATATCACGTATGATAAAGAGTTTGGATACTGCACTGCTATTCGGCAGGAAAATACTAAAAATATACTACATGCAACACTGATGTCCTTTCTAGATGTTATGTAGGGCTCATGCTCTGGGCCAGCAGTTCCATGATTTTCATCCTTCACAGGCACAAGCAGCAGGTGGGACACCTTCATAGCACCATCTCCCCCAGATCCTCCCCTGAATTCAAAGCTACCAAAACCATCCTCCTCCTGGTGAGCACCTTTGTCTGTTTTTACACACTTTCCTGCATCTTTACCATTTGTTTGACTGTTTTTCATTATTCTAACTGGGTCCTGGTGAACACAGCTACAATAGTTGTTGGGTTTTTCCCAACTGTCAGCCCCTTTCTGCTAATGAGTGGTGACTCCCGTGCTTCCAGGCTCTGCGTTGCCTGGGTTAGAAATAGAAAAACCCTGAACATATGAGGAATGTGTAACTTGCATGTCTTTGGACAATTTGAAGGTGTTTTCTTACTCACTTTCTGAGATGTTTATAAGCATACTTGTTCACAGCCTCATTCTGAGAGGGTGGGGGACAGATTGCTTCTGCTTTAGTAATGAGCAACGAATATTAATAGCAATGGAAAATAAAACGTAATGTAATGGTTCTGTAAATAAGTCTCTGTATTGTGTAATGAGAAGTTCTTATTTTCCATTCTCTTTAATCTGTTTTTCTGCACGTATGTAGATGTTTTCCCTATTTAGAAACATTTTCTTCTATAAAACCCCAGAAATGTTCTCCAGTGTTTCTTGAAAATACTTCACTGTGTAGTCATTAAAAATTTGAAAAGCAATTTATGAAGAATTTATATTTTCCTATAGAGTCTGTACAGTGGTTAGGACACATACAAATTCAAGTTTAATATAGTTTGTGACTTACCGAGGCTGGATGGGTAAGGTATGATATTCATTACATTTCCTGTCTTATTTGGAGGGTTTTGAGTTATTAGAAGAGTAAAGTAAAAGGAAATTTCTAATTATAAGGGAAGAACCTTAAAGGGAAAACAGAATATGGCAGTGAAAAAAAGAGCTGATGGGTTTAGGGATTGTTATTCTTTTCACTTACACAAATAAAATGTTTTATTCTGAAAATGTTTCTTATTTCTTTATGTCATTCTCAATTCTTTCTTTTCATTCACTTCCACCTGTCATTGTCTTTGTCTTCCTCTCTTGGTCTACAGCATTCCTATAGCACCATATAACCAAGATTGCAATCATTTTATCTGTCAATTTTATATTTGACTCATTAATTTTAATGTTTCTCTATATAATATAGTCTTCATTAATTGTCAGATTATGACAATTTTTAAATATTTTATAGCCTATTGTACTTTATCTTTATCTATGTATTTCTCTAGGTATCTACCTAATTAAGCATTTTACTACATTATAATGGAAGGAACATTAAAATTAATAAGAGAGCACAAATGATTAGAGCAATTTACAGACATTATTCATATTGATAAATGATCTTAAGCATGTAAAAGAACAGGAAAATGTCAAAATAATACCAAAAGAAATGAATATGCACTCTGCCAGGATTCTAAAATAACCTTCCCCCCTTTAGTGGCCTGTAGATTTTTACAATTTGGGGATAAACAACTCAGAAATAGTGTGGAAAAAGTACTGGCCTCCAACATGCCCTGAGGTCTGTTCATCCACAGACTCCTCCAAGCCACCTTTCTACAAGCGGTCATTCACTGCAGGGGACACAGAAATTTTCTGACCCTAATACAAAAGGAAATCTCTTCACAGACACTAAAGCAAAATGGGCTGCTTTAACTTTCTAAGCTCCACCTTCCCAGCTACCCATCTTTCCCAATCCCTCCCCAGCACACACACACACACACACACACACACACACACACACACACACACGTCATATTCAGTCCAGGAAAGAGTACCCTGGGTTCAAGCTGGCTCCACTCAACAAGGGTACTGGTTACATATGGATAACCTCCTGATTGTCTTACAAAATCAATTCAGACAATTCTTACAGTCTATACATAACCAATTTTAAGCAGGCTTCACCTCCATCCTCAAATTACTCCAGGATCAGGTACATGCACCTTTCCTCTATTACACCCTCAAAGAAGTCACTACGACCTACCCCATTTGTAGTCAAACCTTTCTCCAGGATAGCATCTGCCCTCCACCTTTTCCCACACATCAGAGTTGAGAACACCTACTGGGTCAAGATTCGCAAATAGATTTCACTCACGTGCCTTCCTCTAAAAAATACAGTGACATCTTAACCATGGTGGATGCCTTCACTGGGTGGATTGAGGCCTTCCCTACCAACTCTGAATGGGCCAAAGAGTTGACTCACTCCCTTTTAACACACATCATTCCCCAAGCTCTCTTCAATCTGACAATGGACCCTCTTTCACCTCCTGAGTCATCAGCTGTAAACATCAAATGGTCCCTTTACATTTCATATAGACTCCAATCCTCAGGCAAAGTAGACAAGGCCAGCTCATTCCTAAAACAACAGCTCACCAAACTCTCACTAGAGACACAACAGTCCTGAGTTACTCCTTTGTCTATCTCTCTCAAGCACCTTCAAACCCTTCGTAGAGAACCATTAAAAATCAGTCCCTTTGAATTAAAGTATGGACAACCCTTCATTCTTCACAACCCTTCTCTACACTGGCCTCCTCCCACCTCTGATATCTGGCCTTCTCTCTACCTCACCCATCACCTACTGAGGGAATATGCAGACTCAAACTTGCCAGGATCCATCTCACCTACACCATATCCTCCTCTATCTCTTAAACCTGGAGATTGGGTGTGGCTAGCAGTCAACACAACCATCACCTCTCATTATAGGCCAAATGGAAGGGATTCTACCAAGTTATACTGACCACCCATACTGCTATAAAATTAAAAAACATTTTTTTTCTCACTGGTTTTGCTACTGCAGACTAAAAATGCCTCCAGATCCATCCAGAGGCAACAACAACACCCCCAACACCAGATCACCATCCACCACCCCAATATTATGCCCTCCAGATGAGATTATAATTTTTACATCTATGTTCATCAATGATATTGGTCTGCAATTTTCTTTTCTTGAGGTATCTTTATTTGGTTTTGGTAATAATGTGATACTGGTTTCATAAAAAGAGAATTCCATTCCTTTCAATTTTATGGTACTGCAAAACCATTTATCTTTAGCTAATTATATATATATGGTATATATATAATATATATCATATATATATGAAAAAAAATCTATTTATTCAATTCTACCAAAAATGGAGTATGTGCAAAGAAAAGCACTGGGTGATGTTTCATAAATAGTAATTCATGACCCAGACAATATGATACCCAATTGTACTATAACTTTATTATAAAAACAATAACATCCTATTAATACAAATACAATATATGTGGACAAGATTCTCAAAGTTGTGATTAAAGTCCTCTTGAAAATAGATTAGTAGAGAAGCCACACCACCACACTGTAGGATGGACATCTGCACTGACCTTTGTTTCCCATAGCCTGGAATAAGAGTTTCATGGTTGTCTGAAGATAACATTTCATGTATTCAACTTTAGTATAAAAACAATACAACCCATTCAGTTTCATTACATAAACGAAGTTAAATTAACACATAGTCTACATGAGGCATTGTAAAATCCATTGTATGGTGCCTGGTTAAAACACAGATGATAAACACTCAAGAAGCATTATTTTCCCTCTCATATATGGATGTTACAGTTCTGTATTCTCTTATTTTAAAGAACAAGGCTCTATTACTAGTAAATGTTGAGTGGGACTACATTTATACCCTTTTAAAAAGAATTACCATTTTTCTCTGGTGATGCAAAGATTTTTAAATATTTCTCATGCCAAATATGAAAGACTGAAAAACTTTTTTTCTATGAACATTCACTATACTTTTCATGAACTACCAAGGTTTTCTCTCTCCCTATGGTACACTGGTAAAATGGCTTACATTCTATATTCACAATTTGTTTTCTTACATGACACAGAAGCCCCGGAATCACATGGCAGGCTGATTGGTCTCCCTATTACAATTCAACCACAAAGCCACCCACCTTTAGATTTTACTGATGCCTTTTATATTTCCCATTAATTTGTCATGAAAAACTGATGCAACAATACCTTCCTACTACATAATGGGCCCTGCAACCCCGTCCCTCTGGTACGGCAGCAATTGGCAGCAAGTTTTTGTATAATATTTGGGAAATAAGATGTCAAATAAATTGGCTTGAGGTGAAATAAATCTATAGTATTTGCCCTTCAAAATCTCATATATTGTAAATTTGAAAACGGACCCAGTGATTATAAGTATAAGCTACTAAAAAATCAATGTGATTGTTCATTTGAAACACACAAACATACTATAATACTATGGGGAATGTATTCTCTATGAAACTCTGGATTAGTATAAGGTCTGAAATTATCAAGTGCCTTAGTTGATTCTAGCATACATTCTCTAATGTTATTATTATATTTTAAAACAGAACCTCCACTTTTTTTTGTTTACAGAAAGTAATTTTTCTAATGAACTTTCTGGTGAAGTCAAGGTCTATATTTGGATAAAACCCAATATTCATTCCATGCATAGGGATTTCAGATATGATTTCTCTGATATTGCATAAAATACAAGTAATATAAAATGTTGTGAAACATTCTCTTCATCTGGAGGGGTTCTCTCTGGTAAGTGTTCTATGATGCACAGCACGAAATAAAGAATGAGCAAAAGATTTACTGCATCCTTTATATTTATGAGGCTTCTCTCCACTATGTATTCACTATGTAAACCAAAAGAACCAAAGAACTAATAAAATATTCAGTATATTTTTTGTATTTGCACGGTTTCTTTCCAATGTGGATTCGCCGATACAAAACAAAACATGATATTTGAAGAATATCTCTATTACATGCTATACATTTGTTGGGTTTCTCACTAGTGTAGATTCTTTCATGAACAATAAGATGTGCGTATGATCAAAATATTCACTACATTCTTTACCTTTTAGGGTTCCTCTCCAGTGTAATTTCTTTGATAGACAAGAAGATATGCAGGAGCAGCAACGATTTACTACAGTCTTTACATTTCTAGGGTTTCTCTCTAATAGGGATTCTCTCATGGACAAAATATGAGGTACAAGCCAAGGATTTACTACATGCCTTACATTTGTAGGGTTTCTCTTCAGTATGGAGAGTTGAGGAATCAACATATGATATACTACAGTATGTACATTTTTAGGATTTTTCTCCAGTGTGTTTTCTCTGAAGGACAACAAGATGTGCATTATGAGTATTAGATTCACATTCTTTACATTTTAGGGTTTCTCTCCACTGTGGATTCTCTCATGCTGAATTAGATTTGAGGAAGTAGAAAAATATTTACTGCATTCTTTACCTATATGTGATTTCTCTCCAGTATGGATTCTGTGATGTTTTATAAGACTTGATTTATGAGCCAAAGATTTATTGCATTCTTGACATTTGTAGGGTTTCTCTCCAGTGTGGATTCGCTGATGTACAACAAAATGTGACCTATGAGAAAATGACGCACTACAGTCTTGACATTTGTAGGGTTTCTCTCCAGTGTGGATTCTCTCATGCTGAATTAGATTTGAGGAAGTAGAAAAAGATTTACTGCATTCTTTACATTTGTAGGGTTTCTCTCCAGTATGGATTCTCTGATGCCTTATAAGATTTGAGTTGTGAGAAAAAGATTTACTGCATTCTTTACATTTGTAGGGTTTCTCTCCAGTATGGATTCTCTGATGACTTATAAGATTTGAGTTGCGAGAAAAAGATTTACTGCATTCTTGACATTTGTAGGGTTTTTCTCCAGTGTGGATTCTCTCATGCTGAATTAGTTTTGAGGAAGTAGAAAAAGATTTACTGCATTCTTTACATTTGTAGGGTTTCTCTCCAGTATGGATTCTCTGATGCCTTATAAGATTTGAGTTGTGAGAAAAAGATATACTGCATTCTTTACATTTGTAGGGTTTCTCTCCAGTATGGATTCTCTGATGACTTATAAGATTTGAGTTGCGAGAAAAAGATTTACTGCATTCTTGACATTTGTAGGGTTTTTCTCCAGTGTGGATTCTCTCATGCTGAATTAGATTTGAGGAAGTAGAAAAAGATTTACTGCATTCTTTACATTTGTAGGGTTTTTCTCCAGTGTGGATTCTCTGATGCACAACAAGATTAAAGTGCTCACCAAAGGATATATCACATTCTTTACATTTGTAGGATTTCTCTCCACTATGGATTCTCTCATGATTAGTCAAACATGGGGAAGGACAAAAAGATGTACTACATTCATTTCCTGATTCTCCTTCTACAAGTGTTATATTATGTCTACATAGTTTGGGTGGTTTTCCAAAAGCTTCCCTATGTTTATTACTCCTGCATCTGTTGGAACTGTTTCTAGTATTAATTCTTTTATACTGCATACATGGTGAGTGCTGCTTAAACTTTTTGTCACCTGTATTATAGTCATAAGGCACCTCTTTAATGTGGGTATTCTGATGCATAGTAAGAGTTGAATACTGGTCAATTTTTTTCTCACATTTATCTCCATTACCACAGTTCCCTGAAAGATGAAATCTCTGCGGTGTGCCAGTGTTTGTTCCATTGTTGTTATTCCATAATTCATTGCCTTGATAAGTTCTGTTCCCAATTTTAGTACCCTGATGATTATTTAGTAAAGAGCTCTCAGTAAAGATCTTCCAATTTTTATTATATGTGTCAAAATTTTCAAAGTTTTCTATATGCTGATATCTTTGATTCCACAACTGGTTGATAAAGGATTTCTCATATTCATGTAAATTGCCAATATTAGGATGTGGTGAAATTAATTGTTGGGAGAATAACGGACTTCTGATGAAGGGTCTCTCAAAATTGCCACATTCAATATTATTTCCTATATGTTTAAATATCTTGTCTTCTGAAAAGTTTGAATGAGATTTTAAACAAATACTACTTTCTGAGGAATATACATGATTACTGACATCATAATCTGTATCACATGTCAGATTTTCTAAATCTCCTTCCCAACTTAAACCATGTTGTAAAAATTGACTGGGATCTTGAGTCAAAAAACCATGTGAATTGTCAACCGTACCTGGCATAACATGGTTTTTGAGAACTGTTTCTTTTTTATCTTTTTTGCCAGTGTTGTCACAGGTAGTTGCTGCAAAGGTTTTAGGTTCCTCATAGCATTGTCTTTGCCTTTCCAACACACCCATTTGCTGGTTTATACTTAATTGTAAATATTCAAGGTCACAGATTCCACATTTTTCAATTTCCACATTTTGGGATGAATCTTGTGTCTTCTCCTCTGGGAAAAGTCTTTGAGTATATTGAGAAGACATACCTGAAAGAAGTAAAAACAGGAATATGTCCTGCTTACTAGGTTCATGTGACATATTTTGCAAGGCAATGTATAAATTTTTATAAAACTGAAAAGCATTAAGAAGAGGACACAATATGAAACTTCAGTCCTTTTCTCAATATATGAATCTAAAAAGTTTGTGAATTTTTAAAAAAAAATGTAGATATGTTTTTTGCAGCTTTCTACGTAATCACCACACCAGAAGGAGACACAAAATAGAGAAGAAAACATTTTGTTACATTTTCCCCATCATAGGCCCACTTACCTCCAATAAGGATAAATTCCTCATAGTTTTAATGATTCCTCAGAAAAGACAGAAAAAAGTGGATCATGTGTTCCCACTTCTCTCTTTCCTGGGGGTGCATACAGTCTCTTTTCCTCACACGGTATGCTAAAATGAATCAGTATATTGTGGATGATAGTTTGGGTAAGCTCAGTGCTAAAATGAAGGATATCTGTAATACCAGAATTTCTCCCAGGGAAGAAAATTATGGATTTTGAAAATAAATATAAGCTGGACGTGGTGGCGCATGCTTGTAATCCCAGAATTCGGGAGGCTGAGACCGGAGGATCCGGGTTCGAGGCCAGCCTCAGCTACCTAGTGAGGCACTCTACAACTTAGTGAGACCTGGTTTCAAAATAAAGAATAAAAAATAGGGCTGGGTGTATAGCTCAGAGGTAGAACGCCCCTGAGTTCAATCCCTAGTACCACCACCACCAAAAAAAAAGAAAATATAAGTAAATTTTCAGAGGAGACTCATCCTGAAATCAGGTTTGAAAGAACCCAACATCTCTAGCATGGAAGTTGGGCTTCAGTTTCTACTGGATGACGCCAATGCCTATATAATGAATGTTGTCTCTTTGTTTTTTATTAATATTTCAATTGACCAATAAAAGTTTCATGCTTAGCATGTGTGGTATGATGTTTTAAATATTAAATACATTGTTGTATAACAACAATCATTGATATTTCATCCAAAAGTGAGCATTCTTGCAGCATTATTACTTTAAATCCTTTCTCTTAGCACTTGGTTATCTGTATTTATTGAATTATTCTCAAAAGCCAACATACAGAAGCAACTCGATGGTACCCTGACAAATGGATGAAGTCACTTTGGTTGACACAAACAACGGGTGCACTTTCTGCTGCAATAATGCAGGAAATATAGTAACATCTACAAAAAAGATAAATCTTGAAGATGTTATTCTACAGTGAAATAAGCCAGTCATGAAAAAGTATACTGCTTGATTTTACATACAGGGGATCTTTTAAGTAATCAACCTTATAGAAATGAAGTAGAATGGTGCTTGTCAGGAACTATCACAAAAGAGAAGAGGAACATACTTTTACTGGAGTGTCCAGTTCCAGTTCTGAGAGCAAAACATTTTAGAAATATATTTAAAATAATGTGAGGTACTTAACATTACTGAACAAAACCTCAAATAATTAAGATGGCAATTTTTATGTTACATGTTTTTTATTACTTTTTGAAAATCTATTAAACAGCGGGGCACATCTGTAATCCCAGTACTTGGAAGTCTGAGTCACAAGGATTGCAGGTTCAAGGACAGCCTCAGGAACTTAGTGAGTATGCAGTGTAACTCTGAGATATAATGACCCTGGGTTTAGAGTACAAAAAATACATTAAAATGTTTACATATATAAAAATTATTGTAAGGTATCTGCCAATGACAAAGAAATTTCTTGCCTAGAGAATATAGATCCATCGGTAAACACATGGAAATATTGGGAATACTTGCCTACATAAAATCATGAGAAAAAACAGTGGTAATATTTATACAAGCAAACAAATGCATACTTTTATTGGCAAATTTATGTTGAAATTCACCTTACATCTTCTAAAATTCTACAGTGTTGGAAGTAATCATCCAGATCATAATACATAGGTTAAAATTCAACACTAAAACTTTCTAATTTTTGGAAACAAATGCTTAAAGATGAAACAAACATACAAAATTTTAAAATAAGAATTGGATATATTTGAAAATCCAAAATCTGGAATAGTTGCACACATTCTATTTAAAAGAACCCTTCAAAATCACTAAATTTAACAATATTTGCAGTTCTATAAAGAGCATGTGTTACTGAGGCTCTGTAGTATAGTTTGAAGTCAACTATTGTGATGTTTCCTGCATGGTTCTTGTTGCTAAGAATTACTTTGGCTATTCTGGGTTTTTTGTTGTTCCAAATGAATTTAAGGACTGATTTTTCTATATCTGTGAGGAATAATCTTGGTATTGCATTAAATCTGTAGATCACTTTTGGGAGAATGTCCATTTTGATATTTATTCTGCCAATCCAAGAGCATGAAAGGTCTTTCCAATTTCTAAGATCTTCTTTGATTTCCTTTCTCAACTCTATAGTTTTCCTTTTAGAGGTCTTTTACCTGCTTGGTTAGGTATATTCCTAAGTATTTTATTTTTCAGGGTGCTATTGTGAGTGGAATTGTTTTGTGGAGTTCTTTTTCAGTGTATTTATGGTTGGCCAAAATAATAAAAACAGCATGGTATTGACACAAAAACAGACACATAGACCAATGAAGCAGAATAGAAGACTTAGAAAGAAACCCACATACTTACAGTCAATTGATTTTTGACAAAGGAGCCAAAAACATACACTGGAAAACAAGATATCCTTTTCAACAAATGGTGTTCCCAAAACTAGATAACCATATGCAGGAAAATGGAAAGGAACTCCACTTTTTCACCCTGCACAAGATTCAATTTGAGATGGATCAAAGACCTGGAAGGCAGAACTGAGACCTTGGAGCTACTTGAAGAGGACATAGGTCCAATACTTCAAAACACAGGTACAGGCAAAAACTTTCTCAACAAGACTCCAAAAGCACAAGCAACTCAAAGGAAAATCAATACATGGGATTGGATTAAAGAGAAGAGCTTCTGTGCAGCAAAGGAAGCTATCAAGAACCTCAACAGAGAGGCCACTGAATGGGAGAACATTTTTACCAGCTACTTCTCCAATAGAGGATTAATATCTAGGATATACAGAGAACTCAAGAAACTCACAGCTAATAAAACAAGCCATTCAAGAATGGGCAAAGGATCCAAATAGACACTTCACAAAAGAAGAAATACAAATGGTCAATAAATGTATGAAGAAATGTTCAACATCATTAGCAATCAGAGAGATGCAAATCAAAACTACCTTGAGATTTCAACTAACCCCGATGAGAATGGCAATCATCAAGAACACAAACAACAACAAATGCTGGTGAGGGTGTGGAGAAGTGGGAACCCTGACACACTGTTGGTGGGATTGCAGATTAGTGCAACCACTTTGGAAAACAGTATGGAAGATCCTCAGATGAATGGGAATGAACCGACCATATGATCCAGCAATATCACTTCTGGGTACCTACCCAAAAGAATCGAAACCAAACTATCAGACCAATGCATGTATATCTTTGTTTATAGCTACACAATTCGCAATTGCCAAAATATGGAACTAGAAAAGATGTCCAGCAACAGATGAATGGATTACAAAACAATGGGATATGTACACAGTGGAATTTTACTCAGCCATAAAGAAGAAAAAAATCATGTCATTTTCAGGGAAATGGATGGAACTGGAAAACATTATGCTAAGTGGGATTAGTTAGACACAAAAAGTAAAAAATCTATGTTCTCCTTAATATGCGGAAGCTTGGGAAAAAGAGGGACTGTAGACAAAAAAGGAGAATCCTTAGCTGAGCAAGGAAGGTGACTTCACTGAAGCTGATGGGTTGGGGGATAGGGAAAAACTCTAATGCTAATGATGTACTTTCACAAACATATCAAAGTCAATCACTAAACTGAACTTGAGAAAGAGGGAGGGTGGAGTGGGGTGGGACTTAGGGAAGAATTAAATGAGAGATGTGTGCATGTATGCCCTTAGCCTTTATCATCTTATACCTAACAAAGAGTATGATTAAAATGTACCAATTTTTAAAAGAGCATGCATTTTGAATGATTAGTGTCCTTTGAATGTCAGGAAAATGTCACAAAAATGCGGTGTAATCATTTATAGAAAGCTCTTTTGAGAGCCGGGCATGGTGGCGCATGCTTGTAATCCCAGCATTTGGGAGGCTGAGACTGGAGGATCCTGGTTCGTGGCCAGCCTCAGCTACCTAGTGAGGCACTCCGCAACTTAGTGAGACTCGGTTTCAAAATAAAGAATAAAAAATAGGGCTGGGTGTATAGCTCAGAGGTAGAATGCCCCTGAGTTCAATTCCTAGTACCGCAAAACAAACAAACAAACAAACAAAAAGAAAGAAAGCTCTTTTGAGAATACTTAATATAAGTATTTGAAGGATAGCAGAGTAATTTACTAGGTTAGGAGTATATTAAAATGTCCCCACATGGAAGAAGTCTGTGTTGTACACAGATTTTCTCAGGATTCTGAATACAATAGAACCGTGAGACCCTCAGGCCCTCATAGATGAAGGCTTGGATTTTTGGTCTCCTTGGGCATTAGCCTGATAACCACAAGGAAGGAGAGGTCCCTCAGTGACCGCAAGGTAGTACGACCTAACTTATCAAAACTCATTCACAAGGGTGCAGAACATGGAAAATCAATTTCATCTTTAGTTCTTATTTTGACATTTGACCCTCTGACCAGTGTCCTCTGCTTCATTCCCTCCTGCCTACCTGGGTGTGTGGCTTCTTTATCCACTCTCCTCACTTTCCAAGGTTCTTTTCTTGGCTCTAGACAGGTGACTAGATCTGGCTTAGATATAGAAAGACCTGTGTAATAGAAAAAGTCATCAAGTATTAGGAAATATACCATGTGATATGTACATATGCCTATGTCTCTTTGAATCGCATTATGATTTATAATTACAAAGCACCATCAAAAGTATAAGAAAACCAAGCCGGGCGTGGTGGCGCACGCTTGTAATCCCAGCATTCGGGAGGCTGAAACCGGAGGATCTGGGTTCGCGGCCAGCCTCAGCTACATATTGAGGCACTCCGCAACTTAGTGAGACTCGGTTTCAAAATAAAGAATAAAAAATAGGGCTGGGGGTATAGCTCGGAGGTAGAATGCCCCTGAGTTCAATCCCCAGTACAGCAAAAAAAAAAAAAAAAAGTATAAGAAAACCAAAAATAAAAACAAAGGAAAGATGTGGATCACAATAATAAATTTCTAAAATAACTACTAGACCAGAATGAAGGATGCATATCACCTCAAATATAGTGATATTAAAGAAAAGATTAAAATATTATGAAAAACTTTCATGTACCAAAGAATTTCCATTGTTTAAAAACTCAGTAATGTGAGATTCAATCATATAAAGATGAGTTCCCAAACATTTTTGGGCAAAAAACAGCAGTTAACCCTGAGTGTATAGTAGGAATTATGAAAAAAAAAAAAAAGATATTCCTACCCACAAAGACCAGGTTCCTGTAGTTCTCCAAGATCACATCCCTGTACAATTCTCCTGTGAATAGTCCAGACATTCCCACTCCTCCTGAGAAAATTTGATGGAGGAAATACTGAAAGGAAATACTACTTTGACCATGTATCCATGCCAGAGTTCCTTATTTGATATGGGAGGATGAGGAGACTTATTTTCTTATGAGTGAGTGTTATGGTTTTGATGTGATTTGTTCCACTAACTCTCCTTTGTTTAAGGATTGGTTCCCAAGGCAGCAGGGTTCAGAGGTGTTCAGGGGTCTGGGCTTTGGAAGTAGATTCAATCATGAGAGCATTAACCTCCTCAATATTCATCCACGGATGGATACCATAATTTGGGTATATTATGATGTTGAGGAAACACAGAGGTAGGGTCTAGCTATGGGAGGTGTGTCCTTGGGGACATCCCCTTGAAGTTTATATTTTGTCTTTGACACCTTCCTGTCTCTCTGACTCTGGAATACAAAGTGAACTACTTTGCTCCATAATCTGCTCCTTTCCAGGATGTTCTGCCTCAACATAGGCCTAAATGCCATGGATATAGCTCACCATGGAGTCAAACCTCTGAACGTGTGAGCCAGAATAAATCCTTCCTTCTTTATGTTTATTTATCTCTGTTATTTTTCACAGTAAAGATAATTAACACAGTAAGTGATATGTATTATTCCAGAAGACAGGTATAAAGTCATCATAATCTCTAATCTATTCTCTAACTCCAGTTGAAACAAGATCATATCCTCAAAACCAGTTTTAAAATTTAAATTGAAGCATCAACATAGGAATAAGGTTTCTGAGTTATATATTTCTGTCATACAGGATCAGTTATACATATTTCTCAGATTGAAAAATCTTGGTGACTTGGAACTGTGCTTTCCAAATTTTGACATGTATAGAATGAACCATAGATGTTGTTAGACTATTGTTTTGTGGCTGAGCTATACTTTCTGCACTTGTAGCATTCTCTGGTGGTGATGTTAATGACCCAGGGCTAGTGTTCACTGATTTGAATAATAAAGAGATAGAGCAATGACGGAAGAGTTCATGGATGATTTTACATTCAAAGTTATTGAACCTTATAGAGTTTTTTAAATAGTAAAAACACAGATGTGAAGATTTAACTAATAGAGCTGTCTGTAACCTAGCATGCATGAAGCCCTTAGTTCACACTCCAGCATCAAAAGACAAATGAAAGTAAGAATAACAAGAATATTCCTCGAAATATGTGGTTTATGCCAACAATTTAATTTTATTCAACCAAATATAAGAACAAAATGATGTCACTTGCAGGAAAATTGAAGGAACTAGAGAATAGCATGCTGAGATAAGCCAGGCCCAGAAAACCAAGTGTCACATTTTTCTTCTTTCAAAAGTGGAAGCTAGAGAGAAAATAGGAAACAAAAGAGACTTCTGCTAAATAAGGAGAGAGAACAGTAGAATAGAGGATAGTGGTTGGTCCATGGAAACAGTTACGTAAAAAAGGATGTTTGATGAAGGAATCCACTGAAATAATGCTATGTCCATATATGAAACTAATCACAACCAATATCACTAACATTTTGGGGCAGGGGTGAAAGGTTATCAGGGTGGGATGTGGATTGAAATACAAGTATGTGTGCATGTATGTTGTATTACTTTGAATCTCACTATGATGTGTAATTACAATGCACCAATAAAGGTATAAAATGCATCATAAGCTAAAAATATTTATTATACTACAGAAGGAATTCTAGCCACTTTTCAAAGATTAATGCATAAAACAATTATTATTGTGAGTTGATATTTTGTCTTTGATGAGACTATTTTGTCAAACATCAATAAGTGGAACAGCTTGTTTTTTACCTGTTTATTCTAAAAGAAATACACAGGCCAACATGCCAAGGAAACACTGTCAGAATTGTTTGACCTCATTTCCCTACTGAGGTGAGTAATGAAAAGAAAAGGTAGGAACAAAATTTCATCAACTAACCTATGTAGTGTATAAGGATAGAATGGACATCTTCAAAACATAGGCCTGTTTCATAATCTCACCTGAATAAGCCAGTATCCCCAGCAAAGGTGAGAACCTTCCTCCCTCAGAGAAGGGTTGAAGTGAGAAATAAAGATGATATATGAGTTTCTGTACAAATATGATGCTTTATGTACGTCACTCAGTAATTCCCCCAGGACTTAGTAATCATAAAGAAAAAAATAATAATCTTTATGGTAGTGAAATGTAGCAAAAAGCTGGTTAGCCAAGAGAATGAAGTCAGACTCATCTCTAATTACACAAATTGATAACAGGTGTCAGTGAATACAGAGGCAAAATATCATTGCTGTGATATTAGTTAAAAATACAATAAATGAAAGCAAATTATAATGTGAATCTGCTCAGGAAAACATCAGTTTGATGCAAAATTTGAGCCATTTGTCAAACATGTTCTTCAATCTGTAGTATAGTTAAATATTTATTCCTTCTGTGGTATCTGAGAGAGAAAGCCTCTTCCAAACCTTCTATTTCATGAATTTCAGGATTTCTGAAATAACTGTAATGCTGTTTTAATGTGTATTTTTCCAAGCCTGTCTAGAAAAACTTCTGGGGTACCCACCTGGAACCTCCACTCTACATTTTCCCTGTTCAAGGATATCTGTGGATCTGAGTGCATCTACCATAGGAACTGCATTTCTGCATGCCTCCATGTTCAAATGTCACAACGCAACTCTTTCAGTATCACAAGTCAAGAATTCATGTTGAGAATTACTCCTGAAGAAACGAAGCTGGATAGGACAGGTAGAGAACTGGTTCCTCAAGGTAGTGAGAGGCATTTGTAGAGTTTACCTTAGGAGACATGAGAAGAAAAGGAAAACAAAAGTCACTGGAAAGAGACTCATTAGACAAAAACAAGTACAAAAGGAAAGTTTTTCAAACTCTAAGCAGTAATACTTCAGGAATAAATGTGTGTAGAGCCCCTGCCCTCAACATTCTTACCTTGGAAGCAGCCATCTCTTTCTCCTCCTCTTCCTTCTTCTCTTCCTTTACTTCAGAGACACAATTACTCTGGCAAATGAACCTTCATCTTGAGACTCTGCCTTTAAAGGCATCAGCAAACTCCCTTCACCTGTTCCTACCACACTCACAGGCAGAAGGACCCAGAAAAGCAAAAAAGCCCCTGAGGGCACTCGTGAACTCCTGTTCCCCCAGTTTCTTCAGAAACGGAGCAGGAAATTTGGAAGTTCAACACCATCCTGGAAAATCTAAAGAGATCCTACCTGCCTGTGCATTTCTTCAAAATTGCATTACTTGTTTATAGTTAATTAATAAATAAGGATGTTATCTAAATCCCTTCATTTTTAAAAAGGGGCTTTTGGACTCACTTGTTAGCTTGTTGGCAGTGTAGAATTCATTTATTACATTATTTTTCTCCATAGAATCAGAATCTCTGAGAAGAAGTTTACTAATGGGAAACTGAATAAATGAGGGAAGATACTAGTAGTATAATGGGAAGGGATTTGGGGAGTGAAGAATGAAGGAGAAATGTGTGATTTGATGATGGAAACGATTCAAATAATCCTGTGTTCATACATGAAATTATCTATCTCAATATAAATATTACCAATAAGAAGATAGATGGTGCAAGGAGGGACCTGGAGGGAAACACACAAAGAATACTGCATGCATGTATGTTTCTATTCCTCTGAACCTCAATATGAGGCATAATTTCATTGCACCCTAGCAAAGCCACACAGAGAATGTCCTATCATTTCACTTTAAATGAAGTCTAAATTCAGCTGTCCTATTGCAGCTGGAAGTTCTCAAGGTTGAGCCTGGCCTCAATTTAGAAGTCCTGGGTAGTTAATAAAAACATGAATTCTGCTTCACAGCTTAATAGATGGAATCTGTGTGGAAGGCACAGATGGAAGTTCTCCATAAAGGAGACCACAAAATCCTGATCCAAAAGCTAAAATGAAAGGATATAGGTAACTTTTTCCTCAGGCTTCCATGTGACTGTAAATCACTCAATTTCCTCCTCCCTCTTTGTGGATTTTTTTTTGTACTGGGAATTGAATCTAGGATCATTATCCCTCTGATCTACACCCCCAACTCTAATTTCTTTTGAAACAAAGTGTCTCTGAACAGTTGCTGAGGCTGATCTCGAATCTGTGACCCTCCTGACTCAGCCTCCCAAGTACTGGAATTTCAGGTGTGCACCACCAGCCTTGACTTCTTCATGGAATACTTGTTAAAACTAGATGAGGGGTCAGAGTAAATTATCAAAGGTCATGATGGCACAGCAGGGCAGAGTGAGGTGCTGTTAGGAGGACAAGTCAATGGCCTGCCTTTTCTGGCTCTGCAGATTGATGCTGGTAGTCGATGGAAGCTATAGGAAACAGATAGCTCCTGAATATTTTTTTTTTTTTTGCGGTACTGGGGATTGAACTCAGGGGCATTCTACCTCTGAGCTATACCCCCAGCCCTATTTTTTATTCTTTATTTTGAAACCGAGTCTCACTAAGTTGCAGAGTGCCTCACTAGGTAGCTGAGGCTGGCCTCAAACCAGGATCCTCCGGTCTCAGCCTCCTGAATGCTGGGATTACAAGCGTGCACCACCACGCTCGGCTGGCTCCTGAATTTTTTAAAGGATTGAAAACAGCAAGGGATGGAGATGGCTATGTATATAGCTTGGTAATGAAGATTTAACTCAGAGGATGGGGCAGGATGGGTTCTATGTCAAGCTCCACCAACAGCCCTTTTTATATTTATTTTTAAAAAGTGTCTCATTAACTTGCTGAGGCTGGCATCGAACCTGTGATCATCCTGTCACAGCCTCCCAAGTTCTGAGATTATACGTGTGCACCACCATACCTAGGTGAGATGATTTTTGTAATTTAAATTGACATGATAATTGTACATGTTTGGAGAATAGAGTGGCATTTCAGTACATATATGTAGTATTTAATGGTCAGATCAGAGATACTGGCATATTTATCACTTCAATCATTTTCCATTTTACATGAGGAAAGACTCAAAGCCTTGTGTACTAGCTGTTTTGAAACATACAAATAATTTTTTCATTGCAAGTTACTCTAATGTGCTTTAGGACGTTAGAAATTATTCCTCTACCACTGCAACCCTGTGCCTATAAATGCTCCTCTCTGTGTATCCCTCACTCACATTTTCATGCCTCTGGTAACCATCCTTCTACTCTACTGAGATCAACCTCTTAAGCTCCTGCATGTAAATAAGACATGCAGCATTATGTATCTATCTTTTCACTACTGGTAAATGTGTCTACTCTTCCTCTAAAGTCCCCAATCTCATTCATGTTGCTGCAATCAAAAATATTTAATAGTTCTCTACAAATAAATATTATTTAAGTGGATATACAGACCACATTTTCTTCACCTATCCTTCCATCCATAAAAAAAAATAACATGGTGTTCACAGCTCTTCTCTTTGTCCCCCTCATCTAATCACTGGGATGAAGAAGAAGAGCCTCACCAGAGAATCCAAAGTCCCTTTGAAGATGCTATCTGGAAGCTAGTAACTTGTTTTGAAAACAACAAAGTGTGAAAACGCTTTCCAGATGCACTCTCAGCTTCCCATGATTAGACTGTTGTGACAGGTGACATGTACTTGCAGCTCTGGTGGGAGGTGAGGTCACATGACCACAAGTGTATATTAGTGTCCGGCTGCTCCTCTTAAGCTCTGGTGCAGGATGTGCTGAGGGTGCGACAGTGACTGTGTCTGCACTGGTGTCAAGAGTGGCTGTTGGTGATGGGGAGGCTATTCTCACTCCTCTGGTTCAGAAGGCAACATTGAGGTGCAGATAAGTTTACAATAAGCACTTTGATACGACATTTGTCAGTCATTAATGAGTTTTTGTGGTGAGTTTTCCAGGTTTGTATAATATTAATATAATATTCTCATGTTCCCCCAAATGATAAGTTCATGCTATGTTACCTAGCTTGACTCTTTCAAAAATGTGCACATTGATCAAAATGTCACATAGTACATCATTAACACACAAATATTATTTGTCAGTTAAATATAAATTATGTAAAAATCTACTACCAATCCCAAATCTTCAATTTCAAATTATGAGGTGCACAAGTTTCCAAACATCACATAATTTCTTAAAATTACTTGTGATAATATTATTTATGTCAGTTGTTTGATGGCTTCTTGTTGAACATAAAATATAATGACAAGATAAAAATTTCTATATGCGTCTGGATTATTGGAAGATCTCAAAGGACTATTTCAGATAGCAGAACATGGCAGTCAAATGCACTTCTTGAAATCAGCCCAGACAGGATCAAGTACCCATTCTACCCAACCAATATGTAATTTAGATGAATCACCTAACACCTAATATTTCTTACCTGAACTTTTCATCATCTTTGTAATTCAAATGCCTGTCTCAAATGATGTAAATAATTGTGAAAAATAAAGAAGTTACCTATGTCTGTTCTTTATATAATTGACTAACGCATTGCAATGTACTTAAAGAGTAGACATTCTTTTTTTTTTTTTTTTGTACTAGGGATTCAACTTTTCAACTTAGGGTCATTCTACCTCCGAGCTATACCCCCAGCCCTATTTTTTATTCTTTATTTGAAACCGAGTCTCACTAAATTGTGGAGTGCCTCATTAGGTAGCTGAGGCTGGCCACGAACATGGATCCTTCGGTCTCAGCCTCCCGAATGCTGGGGTTACAAGCAGGAGTAGACATTCTAATGCTGGAAATCTGTTACTAGAAAAATCTTTAAGTAAATATTTATAGGTAAGACCTGAGCATAAGTAGAAATATTAGGTTCTCCTAATATTTCCTAATATATCTCATGGAAAGCAGTTTCTTGCTAAAAATGTTAACAATCATCTGGGCTTTCAGTGAATCAGTATTTTTGCTGATATTGGTCTTGCCTTGAAGTTGATGGCTGCTCACTGTTTATGGTGGTCGTCACTTCAAGTGGGGGTGGTTGTAGGAATTCTTTATAAAAAGAGAACAATGATTCTTGCAGAATCAACAGACTCTTCATTTTGTAAAATCCTTCTCCAAAGCATGTAATGGTGTTTTAGATATGTTACCTATAGTAGAACTTTTTTCAAAACTGAGAACCAATCCTACTCAGACTTGCTGCTGCCATACCAATTATATTCATATATCAATCTTCATTGCCATTTCAACAATATCCACGCCATTATTTCCAAGAGTTGTTTCCATCAAGAGCACTACCTTGATTGCTCATTCATGAGAAATGACTCCTCATCTGTTAAATTTTTATTGTGAGATTTCAGAAATTTAGTCCCATCTCTAGATTTCACCTTCAAGTCTAGATTTCATATGATTTCCACCCTCTCTGCAGTTACTTCCATCACTGATTTCTCGAGTCCTCAAAGTCCTCCTGAAAGATTAGAATCAACTTTTTCAACAACTGTTAAAGATGATATTTTTACCTCTCATAAATCATGAAACATTTAATGGTATATTGAATGGTGAATCCTTTCCAGAAGGTTTTCAATTAGTTTAATCTCATTCTTGAAATAACAGCTGGGTTTTTTTGTTGTGGTGGTACTGGGGATTGAACTCAGGGACATTCTACCTCCGGGCTACACACCCAGCCCTATTTTTTATTCTTTATTTTAAAACAGGGTCTCATTAAGCTGCAGAGGGCCTCACTAAGTAGCTGAGGCTGGCCGCGAACCTGGATCCTCCGGTCTCAACCTCCCAAGTACTGGGATTACAAGCGTGTGCCACCATGCCCAGCTAACAGCTGGGGTCTGATTAAATGTAGATGTTAAATAATAAGGCTTTAAATTCAAAATTATTCCTTGATCCATGAGGTACAGAATGGATGTTGTGTTCGTGTGTATGAAAACAACAGTAATTTCATGGTACACCTCCATCATGGAACACCAGGTATGTTTTCATTGAGCAGTAATATTTTGAAAAAAATATATTCTTAGCAGATGATCATCATAATGTGCTTAAAACATTCAGTAAAGTATATTATAAACAGACAGAGGACAGTGAGTATAATTCTGATGTGTCCTAGGTTTCTCAGCATGGTAAATGATCATTGCCTTCAACTTAAAATCAACAGGTGCCTTAGCTCCTATAGAGAGAGACACCTTCTCTTTGAAGCTCTGAATGCATTGTGAAATGACTTCTCCTGTATAGCTATGATTTCTGTACATAGCATCTTCTTCCAATATTAGGCTGTTCAGTCTGCACTGAAAATCTGTAGTGTAGTACTTTCACCAGTTACTTTAGCTAGGTCTCCTGGATGATGGGCTGCAGTTTCTCCATCAGCTCTTGGTGCTTTCTTGTGCACTTTCCTATTATAAAGATGGCTTCATTCCTTAATTCTTATGAACCAACCTCTGAGAGTTTAAAGTTTTTTTCTGTAACTTCCTCAACTATCTCAACCTTCAAAAAATTAAAAAGAATTAGGACCTGGATCTGGATTTGTCTTTGGTTTGGGTGAATGTTGTAGAGCATTTTGATCTTCTATCCAGACCTCTTAGCAATTTCTCCCAGTCAGTAGTAAGTTGGTTTCACTTTCTTATCACTCAGGAAATCACTGGAGTAGTATTTTAAAGTGCTTAGTTTTTTATTAAATGTCTACTAGTTTGCAAAAGGAATCTAACTGCTAGTCTGTCTTGGCTTTGGAAATGGTTTTCTCGCTACACATAGCTTTTTCTAGATTTTGTGTAAAGTGAGAGATGTGTGACTTCTCTTGTTACATGAATGCTTGGTATCACTTGGAGGATTATTAACTGGCCTAATTTCAACACTGTTGTAGCTCAGGGAATATGGAGGTCCAAGGAGAGTGAGAGAGTTGGAGAGCAGCATGTTGGTGGAACAGACACACACATTTATTCATTAAGTGTATTATTGGATATTGTTGTGAATCATGTGTCTTAAACAATTTAAGTAATGCCATTAAAGATTAGAGATACAAGATCACTGTATCAGATGTAATAAGAGAAAAATTGGAAATATTGTAAAACTAACCAAAATGTGACACAGACACACAAAGTAAGTACATGTTATTAGAAAAATTGCCAACAAACTTGCCCTAAGAAGAATTTTAAAGAAAATTCCTCCCAAAAGTAAAATATTGGTAGAGAGCCACATAATAACTCAACTTGAAGAGTCACTGCTCCCCAACTATATTGATTTTATCATCTAGAAGCTAGATATCGCTGAGTGCTTTCAGTCAATGATCTTGAAATCTTCCTCAGAAATTTCTTTTAAAAATGGATTAAATTCCCCAGTGAAACGGCATATATTGGTTAAAGGAATTTAAAGGGAAAAAAAGCCAGGCATGGTGGTACACTCTTGTAATCCCAATACTTGGAAGGTTGACACAAGAGGATTGCAGGTTTGCAGCCAGCCTCAGCAATTTAGTGAGGACCTCCACAACTTAATGGGACCCTATATCAAAATAAAAAATAAAACAGGGCTGAGATGTAACTTAGAAGTAGAATGCTCCTGGGTTCAATCCCCAGTGACCCATAGAATCTCCAGTTCAATCCAAAGAAAGGAAGAAAGAAGAGGAAGGAGGGAAGGAAAGAAAAAAGGAATGAAGGAAGGAAGGGAGGGAGGGAAAATCAAGGTCCAACTAAACTGGACACAAACAGTTTAAAGTGAAAGGATAGAAAAAGATATCCCCTACAAGTGGGAAAAATGAGAGCAGTGATGACCAAAATTATTCAAAATAAACTTGGGACAGAAACTGCCAAAAAAAAATACCTTATATAAATAGCAGGATGCTATAACAACTATTAGTATATATGCACTTCACCTTTGGGTTGCCAAATATATGAAGCAAATATTGACATAATTGAAGCAAAAAATGCACAATGCCATGTATATGTGACGGGAACTTCTATATCCCTTTCAAGGATGCATAATAAAGCCACCCAGAACATTATTGAGGACACAAGTACATGAAAAGCACTATAAAACATCCAGACATAACAAGAATATAGAGAATACTCCACAAAATAGCAGAACACAATATTCAGAATAGATCCAGGAATATTCTCAGGAATACAGCAATACTTAGACCATATAAAAATTAAGAAGTGTTATAAAACATTAAAATCTTATTGACTCTTTTTCGTGACAACAAGAAATGTAGAAATAAATGGAAAATTGGAAGCCAGAAAATACATAACTGTGACATAGAAATTTTAAAAAAACACATTCTCAATGTGCTCTTGTTTCAAGACTGGAAGTAAATATTCAAAGATATCCATACTATCTAAAGATTCCTACAATCCTTATCAAAATGCTAATGTCATTTATTGAAGAAAGAAAAAAATCCTAAAAATAATGTCGAATCTCAAGGAATGAAGAGCTCAATAGCCTTCAGATGAGGAACAAACTTAAGAGACCTCACATTTCCCAGTTCAGAACATACTAAAAGCTACAGCAATCCAAACCATTTAGTAGTGGCATGAAGGCAGACATGCAGATATATGTAAGAGTGTAAAGAGTATAGAAATTAAACCCTCACATGTATAGTCAAAAAATGATGTCTGCATATATATAATTGTAGCATTGTTCTCAAAAGCCAACTTTGAAAGACACACACAATGAACTACTACTGAGCTGTAAAAAGTCAGGAAATTGTATAACACATATAATAAAGCAAATCTCTAGGACATTATGCAAAAGTAAAATAACCCAGGCAGGAAAAGATATACTGCTCAATTCCACATACATGCAACCTCAAAAGTAATGAAACTCATAGAAACATAAATACGGTGGTGTTTGTCAGGCACTAGGGGAAGTGGAGGAGAGGCTACGACTTTCATATGAGCTTTGAGTTTTACATTTGAAGGAAAGAACATTTCAGAATTATGCTGTATAATTTAACCCTACTGAAAAAATACTTTAAATATGAAAAATTTCATGGTATGCAATTTTGATCATAGTTAAAATTTAAAAATACCTAAAAAGATGTGCAGCTATAAACATTGTCAAGAAATATCTGCAATCCCTGACAAGTATTCCTTACGTGTTGGTGGTCCACACCTATGATCTCAGTACTTGGGAACCTTAAACAGGAGGATTGCAGGTTTGAGGCCAGCCTTACCAACTTACTGAGACCCTTGGCAACTTAGTGAGACCCTGTCTGAAAAATAATGAAAGTGGTACCCATAAATAAATGATACACAATTATGATGCTGTAGATACATAATAATGATGGTGTGGAGGAGTAGGAGATAGATAGGTATATCGATGATAGATAAATAATAAAAGGGGTACCAATAAATAAATGGTAGACAGATACACAATATGATGTTGTAGATATATAGATAATAATGATGATGAGTAGGAAGAGGAGGAGGAGGAGATAGAAAGATGATAGATAGATAGATGATAGATAGATAATTAAGAGGTGAGTACTTGGTATCCTGTAATTTCCATGAGGATTTAGATGTTAGAATCCACCTATTACTCTGTTCCCAATGAATGATTTCTAAAATACGTATGAGATAATATCTATGTAATATAGATGTGTGGGTATAGAATAAAATGGTACAGATATAGTTCCCAGTTTGTTTGTTTGCTGTGGTACTGGAGATGGAATCCAGGGGCATTTTTACCTCTGAGCTGTACCCCTAGGTCAATTTTATTTTTATTTTGAAACAGGGTCTTGATAGGTTGATGAGAGTTTCACTAGGTTGCTGAGGCTGTCTTCGAACCTGCAATCCTCTCTCAGTCCCTCAAGTCCTAGGATTATAGGCATGTGCCACCATGCCCAGCCTCAGTTATTTTTATAAATGTATTATTTTGTGGTTGACACAGTATTTATAGATGTTTTATGAGGTACAGTGATGTTTTGGTTTGTGTCTGCATTGCACAGTGATCAACGTAGGGTAATTAGCATATCAATCACCTTAAACTTTTGTCATTTCTTAATGATAAGTATCTTCAAATTCTTCTTTTCTGACTTGAGATGTATAATGATTTTCCTTTATATTACTCTTTTCTGACTTATTGAAGTTGTATAATGCCTTATTGTTAACTATATTTTCCTTCTGTGACATAGAATACTGCAAGAGATGTTTTCTATCAAATGATAACATTGTCAAAATTGATTAATCCCTTTCTCTGCAGTCTCAGATAACCGCTATTCTGGTCTCAAGAATATGGCCAACTTTCCTAGGTTCTATTATGCATGAGATCCCATGATGCTTGTCTTTGTCTTTCTGTATTTGATATACTTCATTTAGCAGGATGCCATCCGGATCCACACAAGCTTTGGAGCAAATTACACTTTTATGAGTTTTGACCCCCACTTCCAGCAGATATAGGAAATGTAAACCACAATGCTCACAGGAATATAGAAACTGAGATGTCTCTTACAGATAAAAGTGCTGAGATCAAATGATTTAACAGGAGAAACTGAATTTACCCTCTAGCTGACTCAATGTTGGTGCATTGTAATTGTACATCATAAAGATGTCCACAGTGATAAAAAAAAAACATACATGCACACAGCACCTGGTGCGTTTCCATTTCATCCCATTCCACTTCCTCTCCTTCCCTGTACATACTATTGAAAATTGCATTGCAAACTTCAAATATGCACATCGGTGCATTGTATTTGACTTAGCATTGTTACTGCTGTATCCCAGTAAACCTGACCATACAGCTTAGAGGAAGGAGGATTTATTTTCTCACATTTTCTTGCAGATTCTGGGTTCAGTACATGTAAGGCAGGGGGCTCAGATCTCAGGGTATGGTGGTGGGAAGCAGAGAGGAGAGAGCAGGACTCTGCTCCTCACATCATGGAGGCTGGAAGCAGAGAGAGCAAGCGAAGGGATCAGATACCATATATAACCCAGGACCCACCTCTCCAGGACCCACCTCTCCAGCCACAGATAAATCTATTATGTGGCTTTCTCTACTGATGATTACAGCCCTCATGACTCAACTGTATCAACACCCAGCTCTTTAGGGAGGATTCTTTACCTGACCACAACAGTAACATACATCAGAATGAGGTTCAAAGTGATGCAAACTTACATGCATACAGTGCTTGGTGTGTTTCTCTCTGAATCCCACTTGGCTACCCACCCTCCCCACACATATTAGTGAGATTGGTAGTGATATCTTTATATATGGACATAGCATTATTTGAACTGTTTCCTTCATCAATTTTCCTTTTTCCCCTCCTCACCACCCTCCCCCAAACTCCTTCTGCTATTCTGCTGGTCTCTCTCCTTATTTATCTGAAGCTCCTTTGTTTCTTATTTCCTGTAAGGTAGACTAAACATCTGATTGATTTTGGAATTACATTCTCAAGCACATTAAATTTGCCACAATTAGCCGGGCGTGGTGGTGCACGCTTGTAATCCCAGCATTCGGGAGGCTGAGACCAGAGGATCCGGGTTCGCGGCCAGCCTCAGCTATCTAGTGAGGCACTCTGCAACGTAGTGAGACCTGGTTTCAAATAAAGAATAAAAAATAGGGCTGGGGGTATAGCTCGGAGGTAGAATGCCCCTGAGTTCAATCCTCAGTACCAAAAAAAAAAAAAAATTTGCCACAATTATTACTTGGTTAAATCCTGATGATCACTGTCATTGCAGATTACACTACATTATACCAGTAACCTTCAGTTTAGGGTTTCTGATCCTATCTCTCCTTACTAATTCAGATAATACCTCAAGAATTATCTGTCGTGTCTGTGTGACTTTGGTACTGAATCAAATTCAAACCCATAAGACTCTATTTCCCTGGCATGATCACTTACCCAGACTCCTGATATGCCTCCCACTCAGAGTTTCTATGTCTTCAAGTAGAAGGGACAATATTCTCCTGAATCTTTTGGGCTTCTGCCACTGGGCTCTATTTTCTGATTGCAGACACCAGGGCTTGTGTGCAGGGAGGGAGGCAGTCGTCCTGGGAGTTGTGATGTGGGTCCTGCCCTCTCTTAGAGCTACAATTATCCACTCACATGCACCTGCAACAAGAGGACAGACTTGGAGAACAGAATATTTGAGAAGCCTTTTGTTCTAATTGCCAACGCCCAAAAACAATGACACTTTTGAAGACCAGATCCCCAGAGACTGCTGTGGAGTTCTGGTGACTCTTGCTTTTCCTGTGTCCCTATAGGCAGACAGGGGCTCTCCTAGGGGGAACAGAAAGTGCTGTGGTCTGGACACAGGGATTGCCGGCAATGTAGCTCATGTGTCTTACTGAATCTTCTCTTCCTCTGAGACAATTTTCTACTCCAAGGTGAGTTCTTTCTTGATCTTCAGATACATGAATGGTTACATCATTTAATACATAAGAGCAAAGGGATTCATGACATGGAAAGGATTTTCAAAGTCATACAAGTAAGAGGAAAAACATGACAATAATCAACCCTAGAAAATGTTAGGTAGTTAGATGGAAGTAAGCAGGTAGACAGGATTGGAATGAACCCACAGCACCTGAGGAAAAAATTCAAGTAGGCCATTTTGAATGGATATAGCTACACTTAGAGAACTGCAAGCTCTCATTTAGACCCACCTGTAAGAAAGTTTCTAACATAGTGAAAACAACACAGATGCACTAAGATATGATGGAAAAAAGACAATCAACCAGCCCAAATAAACATGCGCAAGAAAGGATTGCCCAAATGGAATATAAGGCTTTCCACACAAAGAGCGGCAAGCTGTTTTTCACTCCAGAAAGTGACACATTCCAGACTTTTCTCTAAACTTTAACTCCACTATCTTTTTTAATCACAGACTTTTTTACACTGGCCTCCACTTCTCTAAATAAACCTCTTATATTCCCCTAATTGTGCTTTCCATTTGAATTCTTTCTCTCAGAAGAAGCAAGAAGTAAGAAAGAGAGATCATGGCCTTGTAATATTTCTAGGAGAGATTACTGCCTGGTAAAACCATTGGGTTTTGCACAGCTTAGTGCTGAGTTTGCAAGTTGTGCCATGCCAATTTTATAACAAGGAGTCATTTACAAATACTGCCTTTCCTCTCACCCCTAGTAGTGATAGTAAATAGAAGAGGACAAGTTCCATAGAAAGATAATAAGTAAGCCAGGCATGGTGGCACACACTTGTAATCCCAGTACTTGGGAGACTGAGACAGGAGGACTGCAGCTTCAAGGCCAACCTCTGCAACTGAACAAAGCACTCAGCAATTTAGTGAGATCCTGTTTCAAAACAAAAAATAAAATAGGCCTCAGAGTATAGTTCAGAGATAGAATACAATTTGATTCCATCCCAGTACCACAAGAACACACACAAATCAGGGATTAGAGGCATATTGGTGAATCCTGCAAACACATATTTACAATTGACACAGGATGTACACATGCCTCACATGCAAATATAACCCTGTATATTCACATACCAAAGTATATTCACACTCATGTACACTTTCCAAACCAACTCCTACACACCCACATACACACTGATACACACTAACATTTGAGTACACAAAGTCAGAGCCTGCTATAGTTTGGGGCTGCAATGTCCTCTGGAGGCCCATGTGCTAGAGGCTTGGATCCAGCTTAGTGCTATTGTGAGGGGGTAGAATCTTTTAGAGGCAGAGTCTAGTGGGAGGTCTCAGGTCACTGGGGAAGTATCTTTGAAGGTGGTCATGGGCCCTGATCTTTTTTCTCTTGTTTTCGTTTCCTGGACATGAGTTGAGTGGTTGTGCTGTGATACATGCCCCTGCCATGGTATTCTACCACCATAGACCCAAAGAAATAGGTGAGTTGACCGTGGACTGGAACCTCTAAAACGGTAAGTCAAAATAAACCTTTCTTTCTTATGCCTTGTTTATCTCAGGCACTTGCTATAGTCATGGAAAGCTAACAGAGAAAAGTGACACCAAGGTGCAGGGCAGCCTTTGTCATTAATACACGTGGTGTGGAAGAGTTATTGCTATTGGTTTTCAGGAAAAGTTTGGAAGCGTTTGCAGGCACAGGCTAGAGAAAGACTAAAATGCAGTGAGTGGAGCGTAAAAGACAATCCTGGTGGGGGCTCAGAAGACCAGAATGTTGATCCAAATGCAGACATTACAGGCTATGATGGTGAGGTTTTAGATGGAAATGAAGATACTCTTGGATTTGGACTGGAAGCCACACTTTCATACCACAGCAAATAACTCGAAATGTTTTGCCCATGCCCTGATATTTTGGAGGCTGTTTAAAGAAAATGGGCTAGTTTGTCTGGTGGAGGAGATTTCAAGGCCGCAAAACACAAAGGCTGTGGAATGGGTATAAATTTCTGCCTTTAATCAGATTTATGACAACAATTTTGCGCAAAAAGGCACAGAGCAGAAAGATTTGAAAAACTCCGAGTTTGTTGAGAAAAAGAGCATATATAAAATTCCAGGCCAGAAGGGTACTGTTGCAGCTGCTAGAAATTAGTCCCATATATATGTATGTATTATGTATTTATTTATTTATTATTCATTTATTTAGTGAGTTAAAGTATTTTTTGTGGTATTTGGTATTGAACCCAGAGACATTCTACCTCTGAGCTATAGCCCCTGGCCTATTCTATTTTTTATTTGGAAAAAGTGCCTCACTAACTTGCTGAAAGCTTCCCTAAATTGTTGAGTCTGGCTTCAAACCTACAATCCTCCTGTCTTAGCTTTCCCCTACCATAAACACATATATATACAAATGCACAAATTTCAAATACTTCTGAAGTAGCTGAGTCTAAACTTAATTATTTTCTGGATTTCACATCCCCCAATATTAATATTTCTTTGCAGAAATAAACAATCATATTAGGGCCCTTGAGTTCTTCTAGTTCCTTTAGAAATGTATTTATAGATATCTACTTAAGTTTATTTATTTTATATTGCTTAAATATTGTATGTACAACTCATATTTCCCTCAATACTTAGTCCATGTATTCTGGAGATTTTTTTATCTTCATAAATGTATAATTAGTGCAAATGTAATAACCTCCACATCAATATTCTCCTACTGTATATTGTTTTCAATTTTTCACCCTCAATAACAATTGTGCAATGACTGTCTTAAAAACATCCAACTAAGCCTTGTGTGGTGGCACACACTTGTAATCCCAGTACTTGGGAGGCTGAGACTAGAGGATCCAGTTTCTCAGCCAGCCTCCGCTACTTAGTGAGGCCCTCTGCAACTTGGTGAGACCCTGTTTCAAAATAAAGAATAAAAATAGGACTGGGAGTATAGCTCAGAGGTGGAATGCACCTGAGTTCAATCCCCAGTACCACAAAAAAAAAAAAATCCAACTAACTAAATAGACACTTCACAAAAGAAGAAATACAAATGGTCAATATACATTAAAAATGTTCAACATCATTAATAATCAGGGAGATGCAAATCAAAACTACACTGAGGTGCCATCCAATCCCAATCAGAATTGCAATCATCAAAAAGTAAAACAGCAATAAATGCTGGTACGGATGTGGGGAAATATGAACTCTTATATACTATTGTTGGGATTAAAAAATTGTACAGCCACTATGGAGATCAGTGTGGAAATTCCTCAGAAAATTGGGAAGGATCTACCATATGATATAGTTATACCACTCCTATGTATCTTTCCAAAGAAACCAAAATCAGAATATTACAGTAATATATTCATATCCATATTTATAGCGGCACAAATCACAAAAACCAAATTATGGAACTAACCTAGGTGCCTATCAACAGATTAATAAATTACAAAATTGTAGGATGGATATACACACAATATAATTCTACTCAGCAATAAAGACGAATGAAATTATGTCATTTGCAGGAAAATGGATGGACCTAGAGGACATCATGTTAAGTGACACTAGCCAATCACAGAAAGGGAATGGTCATATGTTTTCTCTCATATGCAGAAGCTAGGAGGTAATTGGGGCACCGGAGAGACTTCAGATAATGAAGGAGGAACTCCAGTGGAGACAGGGAGTTTGTCTATGGGACGGAGAGGAGGGAGTGAGGTTTGTTAGTAGAGTTACTACCATTGACTCTGTGTACTTATGTGAAAATACCAGTGTCAATCTCAGTACTCTGTATTGAGAAGGGGGAAGATGGGAAGGCCAGGGGAGCCCACCGAGTGCTATATGCATGCATGTCACTATCAACATGAACTGCATTATGATGGGAGACTATAATACACTAATTAAAGGATTTTTAAAGGCATCCATTTACCTGGGTGTGGTGGTACACACTAGTAATCTCAGTACTTGGGAGGCTGATACAGGAACATTACAAGCTCAAAGATGGCCTCAGCAACTTAAGAAGATGCTCAGCAACCTCATGGGACCATGTTTCAAAATAAAAGATAAAATAGGGCTTGGGGTGTCGTTTGGAAGTACAATGTCCCTGGACTCATTCCTTAGTATCAAAAAAGAAAAATCCAATTTTTTTTTTTTTTTTTTTGCAGAACTGGGGATTGAACTCAGGGGCATTCTACCTCTGAGCTACATCCCCAGCCCTATTTTTTATTCTCTATTATATGAAATAGAGTCTCACTAAGTTGTGGAATGCCTCAATAGGTAGCTGAGGCTGGCCGCCAACCCGCATCCTCTGGTCTCAGCCTCCCGAATGCTGGGATTACAAGCATGTGCCACCATACCCAGCTCCAATTTTTATATGTGTTTATTTCACTAGGTTGGAAAATGTGGTCTACAAACCTTGGATCAAATAGAATTACGTTTAACATTATAACAAATATGGTCAAGGAGTCCTCTTCATACTCTAATGCATGGGTTCTGCAGCAAGGTGGCACTCCCGTCTGGGCAGAGGTTTGGAGGATGCAGGGTTGTGATGGGGGAAGCATATGCACAGATGACCAGGAGAGTGGGAAGCTTTTTATCTCTTGTCTCCTTTTTAAGTTCTGTGATTCTTTTTCCTTCTTACATTTTCAAGCATCCAGAAACCCCCAGATGTGTTGTTTTGTTTTGTTTTGTTTTGTTTTATTATTTTGTTTTGTTTTGTTCTGCCCATGGATAGAACCATGTTTAACTCACAGCCCTGGATATTTTCAAATTCTACTGAACTTAGCACAGCACAGCACCATGTCACCAAAGAGAGTTTCATGGTGGTAGGCTCTTGTATTCAACAGAGCAGCTCTCAGAGTCTGAGTACTCCCCTTCCAAATTATCTAAGGAATATTCTTTCCACTTTAATGTTTTGAGGTTAGAGAACAGAAACAAGGATTCAGGTGATGCAGATGAAGAGAGCAGCTCTGTGGAATGCGAGGAGGCACTAGCAGTGCACATTTCATTTTAGTGGCTCGGTCTTTTGGCTGTTTTCAGCTCAATGAACTGGTACTATATAAATTTGGGGGCGGTTTGATTCTTTCTCCTTGTGCCAGAAAAAGAATGAACAATGAACAATAAGCACATTCACTTTGCTTGTCTCAATTCTACTTCTGCTAAGAAAGATACTTCCTTAGCAGATAGGATTGTGGAGGCTCCTTACTCCTTCATGCCAACAACTTGAAGAGTAAGGATATGAAGTAAGAAGATTTACTTCATATCCCAGAGAGCTTTTACTTATTCCCTAAACAGTCACACAAATTATCTTGTCCTTTCCTTTCTCAGAAAATCAAGTCTTACTCAGAATTCTCTCATTATCAAAACTATCAAGGAATATTTAGGCCTTTAAATTTCACACTATCCTATCACCATAGGATATACTGGCACAATTCACAATAGCCAAATTATGGAACCAACATGTGTGCCCATCAACAAGTGAAATAGATAAAGAAAATTTAGTATATACATAATGGAATTTTACTCAGCCACTGAAAAACCAAAATTAATGTAAATCATGTTGACAATGACATACATTATGATGTGAGACTATAATACATCAATAAAAGCACATAAAAATAAAAATAAAATGAGAAGTAAAAAATGTCATTTGCAGCAAAAATAGATGAAACTAGAGAATATCATGCTAAGTGAGATTATCCAGTCTCAGAAAGTAAATGGTCAATTCTTTCTCTTATATGTGAAAGCTAGAGGGAAAATAGGAAACAAAAAGGACTTTGGGTAAATGATTAGGAGAGGGATGTACGGGATAGAGAGGAGAATTGATGAAGGAATCAGTTCAAATAATGCTTTATCCATATATGAAGACATCACCACCAATCTCAGTAACATGTACAAGAAAGGGGTGGGGAGGCAGGGTGGGATTTGGAGGGATACACAGCAAGTGCTTTGTGCATGTATGTTTGTATCACTTTGAACCTTACTGTGATGGATAATTAAAATGCACAAATAAAAATATAAAAAGTCCATACTATTTTCAAAGCAATGAGTTAGACTGTCATTTAATGGACCCTTGGGGAACAAACAAAACACCTGAGTGTAAAAGAAATGCTTTCTTTTTTAAATTTTATTTAGCTTTTTTTAGTTTAAAGAGAGGAAGAGAAATTGGTAGGAAGAGGATGTAAAAGAAAGAAATAGGAAGTAAAAGAGAAGAGAGGTACAAAAAGGGAAAGGGGAAGACAACAAGAGGATATGGAAGAGAAAGAAGACACAAAAAAGAGAAAGAAGGTATGAAGAACAGAAAAAGGAAGTGAGGGAGAAAAAGTAAGAGGTCATGAGAAGAAAATAGAAGTGAAAGAGAGGAAGAGGACATGAGAGGAACAGGAAGTTGAGAAAATTCTTTCTTAAAAGGCAATAATAGGTATCAAGAACTTTAGGATTGCATTTGGTTCTTACCTTTCCAAATACACAATTGGGGGTATTGCAATTATGCCCACATAGATGTTGAACACATCAAAGATTTATAACACAATTGAGGATTCTCAAATTCGAGAAACTTCATTTTTTGTGTGTATGTGGAACTTGGGATTAAACCCAGGGGCATTCTACCTCTGAGCTACACCCTAAGCCCTATATTTTTTTATTCCTTGTTGTGAAACAGTGTCTCCCTGATTTGCATAGGGTCTCACTAAGTAAATGAGGCTGGCCTTGAAACTGAGATCCTCCTGTCTCAGTCTCCCAAGTACAGGGATTACAAATGTGCACCACCACATCTGGCAAAATTCAATATTTTAAAGCAAGGAGCAATCCAGGTGTGGTGGCATAGGCCTGTAATCCTAGTACTTAAGAGGCTGAGATAGGAAGATCGCAGGTTTGAGACAAGCCTTGGCAATTTAGCAAGAACCTGTTTCAAAAGATAAATAAAAATTTCTCTGGTTCTAACTCAGAGGTAGAATTCCCCTGTGTTCAATCCACAGTACAAAAAAAAAGAAGGAAGGAAAAAAATGCCCAACTGTTGCCTTATAAGGCAGTATTATTTCTATTACTATTTTTTTTTTTTTTTTTTTTTTTTTTGCGGTACTGGGAGTTGAACTCAGGGGCATTCTACCTCCGAGCTACACCCCCAGCCCTATTTTTTATTCTTTATTTTGAAACCGAGTCTCACTAAGTTGCAGAGTGCCTCACTAGGTAGCTGAGGCTGGCCGCGAACCCGGATCCTCTGGTCTCAACCTCCCGAATGCTGGGATTACAAGCATGCGCCACCACGCCCGGCTATTTCTATTACTATTGATTAAGTAATTAATCTATCTTTTATCCAAGATAAAGATACAGCTGCTATCTTCTAAGGCTACTTGCACACAACACATCAAATTAATTCTGAATATATTTATGTTCTAAATTTTAATACTGAGAAATAACTTTAGAAATAACTTCATAGAACACATCTATGTTCCTAGAATAGAAAAAGATTTCTGATGAAATTTAATAGATATTAAATATGATGGAGGAAATAATTACTCACTGCCATTAGCAAGACTTGACATACTATAAAATTAAGTGGAGAGACTATCAGCTCAACTGAAAGGACTTATATCCAACATATAAAGAGTTATCCTACAGGTAAACAAGAAAAAGATAGCACTAGAGGGAAATAATGGGAAAATTAAACCCCAATGCCTTTTAAATGGGCTATCCAAAATCCATTAAATATTTTAAATATTTAAAAGTTATAAAAATTCCTTAGGTATCAAGGAAATGGATAATGGATGAGCAGCCAGAACACAGCATTTGTCAAGTAAGTTTATCAAATTATATGGGCACAATTTGTGGTGTCCTGAAGTAATTGCAATAGTAACATCAAAGATCACTGATCACAGATCACTATTATTGAGATAGTCACTTAAAAGTTTGCAATATTGTTATCATTTCCAAAATGTCACAAAGACACAAAGTGTTGAAGATGCTACCAACATACATGCTCAACACTGGGTCATCTTTAATTTGCAAAATATGCAGATAACTTGAAAATGCAATCAAGCAGAGCACAACAAAATGAGGTATCCCTGTAGAAATAAATGTGGGATATTACAGTTTGATATGTATTCATAGTATAAACATATTTGACTGTTACCAAGCCATAAAGAAGAACAAAATCATGTCATTTGCAGGGAAATGGATGGAACTAGAAAACATTATGCTAAGTGAGATTAGTCAGTCACAAAAAGTAAAAAATCATATGCTCTCCCTAATATGTGGAAGCAAGGGAGGGACTCTAGACGAAGAAGAAGAAACCTTAGATGAGCAAAGAAGGTGACTTAACTGAACGGGATGGGGGGAAAGGAAACACCCTAATGCACATGATGTACTTTCACAATCATATCAAAGTCAATCACTAGACAACTTGAGAAGAAGGTAGGGAGATGGAATGGGGCAGAAAATGGGGAAGGTTAAATGAGAGATGTGTGCATGTATGCCTTTACCAGCTTGTATCTAACAAAGACATGTGATTACAATGCACCAATAATTAAAAATATATATTAAAAAATTAGACTAGGAGACATCAAAGGCCCATGTTGGAAGTTTACATTTGTCTACTTTCAGAACTAGGGAGAACACACAATTCACCCTTTTTTGTTTGTTTGGTACTGGGTATTGAACCCAGGAGCTTTCTACCTCTGGGCTATACCCACAGCCATTTTTATTTTTTTATGTTGAAACAGGGTCTTGCTAAGTTGCTGAGGCTCGTCTCAAACCTGCCATCCTCCTCCTCCACCTCACAAGTACTGGGATTATGGGCATGCACAACTATACCCAGTTCGCAATTCATACTTCTGACGATATAACTATCTTCCCTGTCTCTCCGGGAAATCTAGAAGAATCAGAGAAGTACTATACCTTTATTCTCAAGTCAAGATTGGGTCTTCTACTGAAGAGGGTCAGGAGCACCCATGGCTCATGGAAAATCAGATCCTATGATGACCCAATCTCTCTCTTGCCTGAGAAAGGGATGTATTTCCTTGTTCCACCAGGACAAGGAAGCACTCCTTGATCCCAGGCTGATCTGGGGAATTGAGTGATTGACCTGAGTAACTCAGACCACAGTAAGGATGACTGGGGACATTTGGGTGTCCAAAGCATAGGAGGACCAGAACCTTGAAACTGATGGCCCCAGGAGCTGCTCCCAGGTCAATAAGGAGTATAGCAAAACCACATCTGGACATGTCCTAACACAAGGCTTCGGCCACATCTGAACCATGTCTTAATACAAAGCTTTGGCCATAGTCCACAAGAGGATACCAGGTTTTCTGAAGTGATTTTGGCTGTTCTCCTGGGATTTAGCCCAGGGACATTTGTGGCCACCACTGCAGGCACTTCGGTTTGAATTAATTCCATGAATATATACTTAACTCGGTAAGTGTGTGTTTCTGTGTGTGTGTGTGTGTGTGTGTGTGTGTGTGTGTGTCCAGTGTGTAGGGTTGTCTGTTATTAAGGCTCTAATCCCTGACATGGAACATGGAACATGGAACATGGAGGTGTGCTGGGGGGAAAAGGAGAAGAATTAAATAGTGAACCAGGGTAAAATTATGGACTTATTACTTAGAAAACACAAAAGATTAATTTGCATGCTTATATCATATTTCTTCCTTAATTACAAATAACTGATAATTTAGAAAGTATAGGGAATCCTGAAAAACATTTCATGTGCCTGAATTGAAAGAGTAGCTTCAACTTAATTGATATCTGATTTTAACTGAAAGAATGGTAGAATACTTTGTAATGAAAAGTATCAGCATCGGACTCTTTCTTTTAAGGTCTTTGGAAATTACTCTCAGGTACTTTGTCTCATGGCATCTCTGCTCATACATTAAGTGAAGGTATGCTCAAGTGGTCTAAAGGTTAAGAAAACCCTAAATTTGAGTTCTGACAGCTGTCAGAGAAGCAAAGGATCCAATGAGAACTTGGTGCTTTGCTGGGAGTCCCCCACCTGTCAGACCTCATTATTTCCTGCTCTTCTCCAGGTGAGAACATTTGCCTCAAGGGGCTGTGGAAAAGACACAGCCAATGGCTACAAACTTGTCATTGATTTTGATGATGAGCAGCTGGAAAGAAGTTTTTCATAAACATTCTACTCCCCTGAAGCCTGCACTCTGCTAGTACAAATGGAATGATAATTGTGTTTCTATGTGGAGGTGAGGTCACAATCACAAACACATATTTAGAGATCTGATTATTCTCTTCTACACACTCTGGATGTTAGAACCACCACACACAGGCCATAATCCTGGCTGGAAGGAGACACTTTTTTAGTATCAGAAACAGAATCTGTGAGGGAAGGAGATGCATCAGAAGCCTGGGTAAGTGACTCTGGGGAAAGTGATTCTTCTGGGTTTGAAATAGGTCCAGTGCCCAAGGCATATGGAAAGGAAGAGACATTCCTGAAGCCTGAGCTGAGGTAGTGCACCGAGGTGGGTCCCAGTTCGCCAGTCCCTGATGTGTCCTAATGTAACTTAGTGTGGTCCACAGGACCCCACTGTTGGTGTTCAATGCAAGTGATCATGAAACCTACGTTTCAAGTGTTAAAGATTATAGCATTAAATTTAATGTACTGACCAGTCCATGTTATAGGAGTCATAGTCTACATTTTCAGGATTTCTAGAAGTTTTCCTAGGACCCCTCCCTGCTTGTAATAAAGACAGAAGTGAATCTCTAGGAGGCATTAGTCCAGTGCATAATCATCACACCTGAGCAACAGCCATAGGAACTGACATGTTTGTTTCCTCTGGCTCTGGATCTGTAAAGTGCAGCCTCTGCCAAAAACACCTGTGGACTGATGAGTATGGTGAAAGCTTTTCCTCTAACAGTTAGAAAGCAACATTTAAATAGGAGACTTTATAATTATGTGTTCCAGAAAGCAAGTATTAGACTCAGAGGTATCTTATGCTACATGTTTTGTGGTTTCGAGATAGTTGCATAATAATCCCAGCTTTATTACTTATATTTATCCAATGTAAAATAGTTCTCATTCGACAGTATTTTCCATACTTATTTTATATTTTAATATATTTCACAAACCTTCTCTGTTCATTTGGTTTACTCAGAGATTAAGAACACAAAAATAGATGGTCCAAAATTAGTATTTATTTAATTTCTGTCTACATTAACATGCTAAGCTAAGGTCCTATCACTTATGGAATTTATGATTAAATATTTATCATGGTAGTATCACTGTTCTTTGGCTTCTGACATAAGAGCAAATGGATGTTTCTGTTGTTATCCTAGTACAGAGGCAATCTTGCATTCAAAAAATCGAACTTGTCATTGGTGCAAAGACTTGTATTAAATGCAGTCAGCTTCTCTGTACTTTATTATCACCTTGAAATCTTTATGCATAATACATTTTGGTATAAAGAATGAAGCTTTGCACATAAATGAACACATTTTACAGTCAAAGTATGAAATAAGATATAACTCATCTAAAGTAAAAAGACAGGGTAGAGGAATAACCAAAGTAAATAGATACGGATTATATGAAATGTACAGTTACCTAGTATCCTTGGTCTAGCATTGTTGTTAGATGTAGTACAGTTTCTTTGTACTTTATTATCACCTCAAACTCTTTATTAATATTGCAGTTTGGTATATAAAATGAAGCTTTGCACATAAATGGACACATTTTACAGTCAAAACTATGAAATAAGATATAACCCATCTAAAATAAAAAGACAAGGTAGAGAAACAACCAAAGTAAATAGATACAGATTATATGAAGTGTACAGTTACCTTGTATCCTTGGCCTAGCATTGTTGGTAGATGTAATATCATTTACCACTCCTACCATCATCAGGTCCTGAATTTTCAACTAATGTGGGAATTAGGCAAATCGCCTAACTACTCTCTACAAAAGAGTGCTCATTTTTACCTTGAGAATAATCCCACTTTCTGCCTCAGCTATCTATGAAGAATAAACAGTCATATCATGGATATAGTTCAAATTAATTATTAGTTTATACAATCAATACCGCAACTTTTGTAAGGAAAGAAAATCTTTATATAAAAAGTTCTAAGTGGCCAGGGTGGTGGCACAGGATTGTAATCCCAACATTTGGAAGGCTGAGACTGGAGGATCCGGGTTCGCGGCCAGCCTCACCTGCTTAGTGAGGCTCTCCGCAACTTAGTGAGACCCTGTTTCAAAATAAATAATAAAAAATAGGGCTAGGGGTGTAGCTCAGAGGTAGAATGCCCCTGAATTTAAAAAAAAAAAAAGGTTCTAAGTGTACACAAATAGTAGATAGAAAACTGGATTTTGAATGACATGATAAATGTAGCCCATGCCCTGTGTTCCCAAGCAGGATCCTCTGGCTCTGAAGACAAGTATCAGTGCCCGAAACTGACTGAAGAATGGTTTCCAGGGATTTGACAATAGGAACAGTCTACTTAGCTCAAACTGTGGTTGGAGTCCTGGGGAATCTCTCTCTTCTTCTTCACTCTACCTTTCTTTATTTCACTAAGAGCAGATTAAGATCTACAGATTTGATTGTCAAGCATCTGATTGTTTCCAACTTATTGGTCATACTGTGTAAGGGAGTCCCTCAAACGATGGGAGCATTTGGCTGGAAAGATTTCCTCAATGACCTTGGATGCAAACTTGTTTTCTACTTTCACAGAGTGGGCAGGGGAATGACCATCAGCAGCACCTGCCTCCTGAGTGTCTTCCAGGTGATCACCATCCGCCCCAGGGACTCCAGGTGGGCAGAGCATAAGGGACAAGCTCCCAGGTTCATGAACATCTGTATTGGCCTCTCCTGGGTCTTCCACATGCTGTTAAACACGATTGTTCTTCTGAACATGACTGACAAATGGAGCAATAAAAATACCACAAGTGAAAAGGAGTTTGGATACTGCTCTGCCATTCATCCTGAAAAACACAGAAAAATTCTCTATGCATCCCTGCAGTTCTTCCCAGATGTTTTGTGCATCGGGCTCATGCTCTGGGCCAGTGGCTCCTTGGTTTTTATACTTTATAGACACAAGAAGCAGATGCAACACCTTCATAGCACCAACATCTCCCTGAGAGCTTCTCCTGAGTCTAGAGCTATCAAAACCATCCTCCTACTGGTGACCACCTTTGTCTGTTTTTACAGCCTTTCTTGCATCTTTATTGTTTTTTTGTCTCTTTTGTATAATCCTAACTGGGTCCTGGTGAACATGGCTGCCATAGTCACTGCGTGTTTCCCAACTGTCAGTCCATTTCTGCTTCTGAGTGGTGACTCCAGTGCTTCCTGGCACTGCTTTGCCTGGATACAGAATAGAAAAACTCCTAACCAGATGAGTAACAAGTAACTTGCATGTTTTGCACAATTTGAAGGTGTTTACTTACTCCTATTCGGTTTATAAGCACAGTTATGCAAGCCTCATTCTGAGAGACTGGTGGACAATCAGACCGTTTCTCCTCCAGTAATGAAAAATAAGTATTAATAGTAATGAAAAATAGAATATTATGTAATTAACCTGGAAATCAGTCTGTATTATATAATGATAAAAGCAATCAATTTCTTTATTTTTAACTCTAATTTGTCTTTTCCTCCTGTATATGCTTTTCCTATTTAAGAAATATTTCCTAGTATAAGATCACAAAAATATTTGGTGTTTCTTGAACAAACTTCATTGTTTAATCTTTAAAATTTCAATCAGCAAACTGTGAAGATTCGATTTATTCACCCAGAGACTGGATGTTAGTGGGAGTATATAAGAAATCTAATGTACTGTAAATTGAGACTTGCTAAAGCTCTGCAGTCAAGCCATGATATTCTTACATTTTCTGATTGCTTTTAGTCTTTTGAGTTTGTTTTTAAGGAAGACTAAGATAAAACAAAAATTTAAAGGTAAGAAAAGGAACTTAAAAGAAAACGGAAATGGCAGTGCAGAAAGTTCATTTGTTGTGTGTTATGGTTAGGGATTGGCATACTTTTCCCTTAAACAAATAAACATTCTGAAAATGTTTCCCCACCTTTTCTTTTCATCATTTCCACCTATCATTGCTTTGCCAGGTGACCACATCTCCAGAAATAGCCCTCCCCATCTTTGTCTTTTCTGGTTGTTAGCAGTCCAAAGCACCATATCACCAAGGTCCATCTGGTATCTAAATCTCCCATAGGCCCTTTTTGCTTGCAGGATTGGTTATTTCCAAGGATCAAAGGAAAGGAGAATTCTGTTGTAATGAACACATTTTTTAGTCTCTCTGTTTTTTTCATAAATTTTCAGAATATCTTTTTCAGGATTGTTCTAAAACAGCCTTAAAAGATACTGGTAATCTCTCTCAATCTCTCTCTCTCTCTCTCTCTCTCTCTCTCTCTCTCTCTCTCTCTCTCTCTCTCCCCCCCCCCCTTTGTCTTTCTGGCACAGGAAAGATGAACTTCCTGATTAGTTGATAAAGCTAGATCTTTCAATTCAGTCCAAATACCTCTTTTAATGCCATAATATTAGAGTAATACGTGCATATCCATGTTTCTAGTAGCACAAATCACAATAGACGTATTATAAAACCAGCCTGGGTACCCATCAACAGATAAATGGATTAAAACATGTGGCGTATACTCACAATGAAATTTTAATCAACTATAAAGAACAAAAATTATGCTGTTTTCAGGAAAATAGATGGAACTATAGAATATTATGCTAAGTGAGACTAGCCAGCCTCAGAAGGCAAACACTTGGATATATTCTCTCATATATAGAAGCTAGAGAGAAATTGTCTAACAAAAGAGATTTAAGATAAAGGAGGAGGAGAGACACTGGTGGAGCTCTGGAGGGGTTTAGGGGAGGGAAGGGGAAAGGAGACTTGATGAAGGAAACAGTTCAAAGAAAAAGAAAAGATAAAGCTTCCCCATGAGGCAATGTTGGAGCTGGTTTGCTTGCACTGCCTGTTGCAAGACTGGGGCTTTCTCCCTTGAGCTTCTTTGGCTATGTCATAAATCTCTGCCTGCAGCATCTTCCTGGGCCTCTTGAACCCCTAGGTCTTGGAGAGGGTAAGGGATGGACAAACACATCTGACCTTCAAGCTCTGGATTCTAGGTGTAAAATAAATAAGACCATTTTTGTCAGATTCCAGGAGTCTCTTGCCTCTGTGAGCATTAATGAAACTAGCAAGCTAGTTTTTGTTGGGTTTGCAAATAGTGTCCAATCTCAGAATCTTCACATTTACTGATTGTCTTGTTGAGGAGGATGGGGTGATAAAAGAGACATGCCTCTCTAGAAAATGATAGAGCAAGGTCCTTCCTGGGATTGGGTAGGGGATAGAAGACTACTGTAAATAATAGAAAACTCTCCATTCCAATGGCAGATGAGGTAACACAGCCTCTTAAGAAGAATGTTGTGAGAGACACAGGATTGAAGGGAGTTACCTGAATATGTGTGTATGTGGTTCACTGTCTTCCAGGCTATAGGAGGAAAAGTGAAGTGGTCCCAAATTACCCTAGATCTTTGGGTAAACCAACAGCTTTTTAAGTGCATGTGGCTGAGCCACAAGCAGCCAAGAGCCTAAAAAATGCAGGTAATATTTCCTGCTGGGGCTTACCTACTAGCCGGAGTCAAGCTCTCCCTCTGCACATATGATCCCTCTGCTCTCCTTTAGAAGATTTTAGGAGCTCTCTGAACATGCTCAGAAGCCTGAGAGAGGGGAGGAGGTAAGACAGTACAGATCTGCTGCATATAGGTGGCCCAAGTCACATGGCGATTGATCAGTCATCTAGGGTGATGGGTTGTGGACACTGTCAGCCTAAGCATTCTGCCTCATATAAGGACCTTGGAGAATCCCTGTGGATATCTTCATCCTCACCCTGTCTCATCCTGAAGTCCAGTCTTAGTGCTTGCCCTAGCCCTACCCCTGTTATAGCCCCATCAGTGATCTTGGGTCCATTTCCAGAACACCTTCAGTCCTCTTTCCCACTCTTACCAACCCAGGTCAGAGCCTGATGAAGGGCCATTTCTACAGTGCAGAACAAGCAAGAGTCTCCATGATTTGGAATTCCACTCCCTGACTGGTGCACCACACAGAAGCAGATAGAAATCTTGTGAGTTCACTCTCTGTGGTCTATTGGCTCAGGGAGGCTTTAATCTTCCTGAGCTATCTTGGCCTCCATGTTTGGATTATTTTCCAATATATATTTAAAGAGTTCTGGAGACAAAACATGTTGAAAACTAAATACCTGTCTGATATTATTGAATAAATCAAGATGATCACACTTGAATTGGCAGGTGTTTCTGAATTTATAGAGCCTTCTTCTCAGAATAAGAACAGAAAGCAATGTTTCCATTCCATGTATGTGTGAACTCATATGTGTTTAGTAAACCTGGAAGACAATAATATGGAGGACATTGAAATGCTGGTATCTTGATCTTGGCATGCCAGCCTCTAGAAATGGGACATCATTATTTTTGTTGTCTATACAACCTAATCTTATGTTATGTTATTATAGCACTAAAGTTGAACATATGCCATTTTTTATGACATTAAAGATGCCACTGTTAGGTGTCAGACATACTCTTACTTTATGTTCGTCTCTATGAATTAAGATTCAGAATAGAAAAATGATCCACCCTAGTGACCTGCTGAGAGAGAATGCCTAAGCTAATCACAGGTGGCATCAGCAGGAAGCTGTTTACACCCTTAGGGAGAGGAAGAGAGAGGAAGAGGTAGGGTCACCAGAAGTCAGCAGCCAGGACCATCAGCAGGAGCTGGGACCATGGACTGGGGTATCTGAAAGGATGCTGGCACCCTGGAGAAGATGAGTCTCCTAATAGAGGGGCATCAGGGCCACAACAGAAGAGACAGGGAGAATCACATTGGTCTCCCCACCCTGCTCCAACCTCTGCCCATATTTCCTTGCGCCAGCAACCAGCAAAGGGCCAGTGTAAAAAAAGAGTCCCTGAGGTACCCAGTAGAGAAAGTGCTGGGTTGGCTGCAGGGCACAGGCTTGTGATGGACACAGAAGTTAAGAAACAGAAATTTGTGCCAACAGAACTATGCCAAATGTCTGAGCCAGAATTCTCTATGAGGCTTCACTGATCTCATTAGCTCCAGTTTGCTTTGAGATTCTTTCCATCTGTTCTGAGTGATTTGGCAATATATTCACATACATGCTGGTGTTTAGATGGTGATCTCTTTGCATGTACGTTGGTGACAACATATGATACACTGGTATTTTCCTCTTCCTTGTGTGGTCTTCTAAGCAGCAGGAGATCCTGAGGACTTTATAGGTATGTGGGGGGAGGGGTAGGTGGAGATTCAACCCAGGGACACTCTTCCTCCAAGCTACACCCACACAGTCCTATTTATTTCGAAACAGAGTCTTGCTACGTTGCTGAGAGTCTCCCTAAGTTGCTGAGGCTAGTCTTGGGCCTAAGATCCTCCTGTCTGTCTCCCAAGTACTGGGATTATAGGCATGTATCACCATGCTCAACTCCAAATATAAAAATTTGAGCTCCACTCCTACCTTGACCTATCTTACTCTACATTAAACAAGATTCTCAGTGATACCTTTATAAAATTTGGGAAACACTATTCTAGAACATTATGAATTGAAAAGATTTAAAGACTTTGACCACAAGAAATAAATAGTTGGGTTCAGTTAAACATTTCACAATGTAAACACATATCTAAAAATTATGTTGCATCAATAAATATATAATATAAAATGACTTCATCAGTACCAGTTAAAAATTATACAAAAATGTATTCATTTTCTGTATCAATTCCACGTTTGACTCATTAATTATTAGTATTAGTATTAGTATTATTTTTAGAAAGCAAGATGTATTTGCTCACAGTTCTGGAGATTTCAGTCTACATTCGACTGGATGAAGTCTACAGAGCTGAGGGCACACCAGCGGGGAGCCCAGGAACCCAGTTCTCACATCATGAAGGCTGGATACAGACATGACACATTAATTTTAATGTACGTAAATACGATACAGTCTTTTTTCTTTATCAGATTATGACTTAAACTTTTAAATATTTTATAGCCTATGATATTTTCCAGCAAAATAAGAATATTTATATCTATCTAACCAAATGTTTGTATACATTCTGTTTGAAAAAAATTAAAATTCATAAAAGAACACAAGGAATGAATGTAACTTACATTCATGTTGATAAATGCCCCCAAGCAGGGAACGTAACACTATACTGTCATCATATCACCAAAGGAAATGAATATTCCAGGATTCTCAAATACATTTCTAGTGGCCTGTAGGTTTTTACAATCTGGGGTTAAACAACATAAAAATAGAGTGGATAAAGTATTGATCCCCAACCTGCCCTGCAATCCAATCCTTCCCCTCTCCATCCCACTCCTTCTCTGACCTGCATCTCTCAATGTCTTCTATCCTCCCCATTCCTGTGATTGTTACCAACCTGCTCATCCCAGTCACCTCTGCCAGCCCTTCTGTCCTGTATGTCCCTCTTCTTCTCTACCTTCCATGACATTCTCTCTCCAAAACTACTACCATCTTTTGGGGTCCTTGGCTCTCCCAAGGAGAACTACAGAAAAGTCAGGGTTAAAGCAGGAGTATAAACAATCAAAATAGCAGAGATGCTGGGACACAATTAGTAGGGCTGGAGCTGGAGCTCAGTGGTAGAGCATATGCCAAGCATGTGTGAGACCCTGGGTTCAATTTCCAGAATCAAAGAACTAGTCAACAATTATGAGAGATAAACAGCTTTGTAGAGGTCCCTGACACCTCTCTCTTATGAGTATCTCCCTTACAGTTTCTCAATAAAGGGTGCATGTTCACTGAGGTGTATCTAAGGTAGTTTTTTGGGGGGAAACAGGAAAGGGGCAGGCAGAGTTCAGTGTCTGTCTTTGACATATAGCAAATGCAAGTTTGGGGAGAAACACAAGTCAAGGATAGAGCATATTTCAAAAGTCAAAATTCCTAGAATATCATACTTATGTCTGGGAAACTTGAAATGAAAGGTTGTGGAATTGGAGGTATGGAAATAAAGATTTCTAAATTTGTGTCTTAACTCTATCTCCCAGAAAATAAACCAGACTGGGTGGAGTAAACAACAGTGATTTATTTCTCACAATTCTGGAGCTGAGCAGTCCATGATCAGGTATATAGGAGGCTTCATAAAGACATTCATTAATCTTACCATAAAGGTCCCACCAACATGACTTCAGAGTCTTAAGGTTTCTCACTAGGAGTTCCTAGCCTCTTTTCTGCTGTGAAGTCATGGACAGTGGTTACTACCACCTTACTATGATGTGTAATAATGCGTGCAGAGGACGTGGCCAGAGGAGTTCCCCTGCACCTCACATGCTGACCTCTTGGGGATTCCTCTATGTCTCAGACTGGTGCCTCTAAACTATTAACATCTCCAGGGTCAACACTGATAGGACATGTCCCAAAGTCCATCATAAAACACAATGTCAGACAGGCATGGTGGTATATACCACTAATCCCAGTAATTAGGAGACTGGGACAGGAGGACTGCAGGTTCAAAGCCAAAATCAACAACTTAGTGAGGCCATCAGCAACTCAGTGAGATCCTATTTCAAAACAAAAATAAAAAGGGCTGAGAGTGTAGCTTGGAAGTTGAAGGTCCCTGGATTCAATCCCCAGTACCACATAAATAAATAAATAAATAAATAAATAAATAAATAAATAAATACTCAGACTGGTAGCCAAAGTTCTCAGAGAAATTAAGACAGGGTTGATACAGAACATTCCAGGGCTTAGGGATTCTCCACCAGCAGCTAATGGCAAAGCCACACCTCCTGTTGGGTAAAATTGATTCTTTCCTGCAGAAGCTAACCTCTGGTCCTTGGTTAATACTTTCCTATAACAAAACAATAGTATTTGTCTGATATTCTAATTTTACTCTAAATTTTTATGTAACAGAAAAGGTCCCAAGTAGGAGTATGAATTTCCTCACTTTTTGGAAGAGCTAGTGTAGGGTTTAAGGAGATTCGTAGAAACAGCTAATTTATGTTGGCATGAGACCCACCTTTAATTCTCAGTACTGTAAAAAAAGAAAAAGAAAAGAAACAGGTAACTTACTCTATATGGTGATTGCATATTCATTCTTTTCTGTGTACTAATTTAGTAATTTCCCCTTTGATCCACTGCTGTCACACACACACACACACACACACACACACACACACACACACACACACATCACATCACATACTGAGGATTGAACCCAGGGGTGTTCTATCTATGAGCAACACCCTTAGTCACTGGCCTCAAACCTACAATCCTGCTATCTCAGCCTTCCAAGTATTCGGATAACAAGTATGCACCACCATGCCTGGTTTCTGTTTATACCTTATAATGTAGTTTTACAGAACTATTTAGCTTAGAAGTAAGTTGATGGTTGGCTTAATATTATCCTGCCCCTGGCTATTTATTTTCCATCCTGAGGAAGCTTTAAGTCAACTCTCAATACAATACATTTGATTATCAATCAGCAATATTAGAGGAATTATTCATACAGGAAATCGAATTGTGCCAAGAAAGTCACTGGTACAGCAGATCACAGTATGATCATGATGCAATTCATTTTCCTTACAGAACAAATTAGTGAGAAATACCAAGGTATCTGCCACGCCTTACCTAAAGCATCAACTTTGTCCATGTACTAGGTGTTATTATCAACATGCATCATTCCTATTGGCCACTGTTTTGGTTCCCTCTGGGTTCCATATTGACTAGGGACAAAGCCCACCATCCTGCCCAGTCCACAGGCTTTTGCTGAGAATTGTTTCCATTGTGTGCTAATGCACAACAAGGTTCATGACTACAGGAGAAGAGAGGAGTCGTATTCAGAATAGTTCCTATTCCTCCCCCAAAGTGTTCCACAGAACAGCAGGTGGCACAACTACAAGATAGAGTCACTTTATATACTCTAAATAGAGACTATATGTCTTATTTTGATTAAGCTTGGTGGTTAGTCAAAATTCATCAATGTAAATACAAGTACCCCAGAGAATTTCTATGGAATTGGAGATCCATAATTGTTTTTTGAAGTAGCATGTTTTCTTTCTTTTTTTTTTTTTTTTTTTTTTTTTACGGTACCGAGGATGGGACCTGGGGGCATTCTACCTCCGAGTTACACCCCCAGCCCTATTTTTTGTCCTTTATTTTAAAACAGGGTCTCACTAAGTTGCGGAGGGCCTCACTAAGCAGCTGAGGCTGGCCACAAACCCGGATCCTCCAGTCTCAGCCTCCCAAATGCTGGGATTACAAGTGTGCACCACCACGCCTGGCTAGCATGTTTTATTTCTTTCAAGAAATTTCCTTTATATTTTATTTCCTTATTTGCCTTTGCATTCCCAACTTTTCTGTTTGATGCAATCAAATCTCTCTTTTGAGCTAGTTTGGACTTAGACATCCCACTTTCACTAAATTCAATGATTTCTAGCTCTTGGTTTAGAATGAAAGATACACAATTCTTCCCTTGGATTAAACACTTCGTGGCCATTGACCAAATGGACCAAACTTCAATAGTGTCGTGTTTTGGGGAACAGTGGGGCTCAAGGAGTGGGGGAGAGAGAGGAGAGAATGGATGATGGGTGAGCAGACACACATTTATTAAGTTTGCAATTTACATGGGTGAAATTTATGGTGCCCTCAAATAATTTCAAAAGTAGTATTGAGGAGCATCAGTTGCAAATCACTGTTACAGATATAATAGTAACTTTTAAATTTTTGAAATATTTCTATAATTTTCAAAATGTGACTCTGACACATGAAATGAGCACATATTGTTGAAAATCAGTGTGATTACACATGCTGTATTTGTCTCATCACATCTTTGCTCAGGCATCAAGTGGTGGTGTCCCCAACTGGCCTGAAGGTTAGGAGAACACTAAATTTTGGGTCTAACATTCCTCAGAGATGTGGATAATCCAGTGAGAACTCGGTGCTTTACTGCTTATCCCCCACATGTCAGGCCTCAGTATTTCTTGCTGTCCTCCATATGAGACCTGGTTTGCCTCAAGGGCCATAGAAAAGAAAGAGCTTTTCCCAAAGACTCCTACAATCTCTTAGGAGAGAATGGCCAGAAATTTTTAATTAGTTTTGATAATGAGGAGCTTGGAAAAGTGTTTCATAAACATTCTACTCCCCTTGAAGCCTTCACTCTACTGGTACAGATGGAATAATAATTGTGTTTCCATGGGGAGGCGAAGTCACAGAATCATGAACACATATCTCAGGATGATTTCCTCTTTCTCCAATACAATGTCAGAACCATTACACAGGCCAGGGTTTCAGCAGGGAAAGAAGCAGGTGAGCAGGTCCTTTTTCAGTGTCAGAAACAGATTCTGTGAGTGAAGGAGATGCATCACGAGCCTAGGTAAGTCTTTCCTTGTAGGAATGCATTTCTTCTGGGTCTGAAATGAGTCCCATGTCTAAGGCATGTGGAGAGGAAGAGGCATTCCCGATGCCTGGGCTGAGCTAGTGAATGGAGGTCCCAGCTCAACAGTCCCTGATATGTCCTAATGCAATTTAGTGTGGTCCAAAATGACTCTAATTGTTGGTGTCCAATGCAAGTGATTATGAAACCTGGTTTTCAAGTGTTAATGGCTACAGCTTTAAATTCAATGTTTTGACCATCCCTCCTTACAGGTATCACAGACTAAGTTTTCAGGATTTCTGGAAGTTTGTGTAGGACCTCTCCATACTTGTAATAAAGACTAAGATGAATCTGCAGGAGGAATTTATGCAGTGAAGAAGCAGAGCATCTCGGTGACAGCCATAGGAGCTGACATGTTTCCTCCGACTCTGCATGTGTGAAGTGTATAGTGGAGACAGTAAATGTGTCTCTGCTGGAAACATCTGTGGAAATGATTAACACTGAGATACTTTTCCTCTAGCAGTAGGAAAACAACATTGAAAGGGGAGACTTTATAATTATGCATTTGTGAGAACATGTATCAGGATCAGATGTATCTCGTGATAGATTTTCTGGTTTTAAGATATTCTCAGAACAATCTCGTGCCTTTTAGTGTTTCTATTCATCCACTGCGTAACATTTCTCATTTTAAAGCTTGTCTTTTACATGCTTGTCTTGAATTTAAATTTTTCACAAATTATTGCTATTCACTTGATTAGCTCAAATATAAAAATACATAAGTATATGGTCCAAAATTAGTATTAAGTCAGTTTCTAGCTACCCTAGCATGTGTTAGTATTTCTGGTGCTATCACTTATGGAATAACATAATCTGATTAAATAATTCTCATGAAAGTCTGATGTTACTTCTACTTCTCACATGAGAGAAAACAGGAGTTTATATTCTCATCCTCAGACATTCATTAAATCCAACTTTTCATCTTGAAAGTACCTGATGTGTTAAGCTATAGTCAGTTCCTCCACACTTTATTATGACCTCTGAATTTTTATGCACAATGCATATCGATTTATAGAATGAAGCTTTGCACATAAATCAAAATATTTTACAACCAGAACTATACGATAAAATATCTCATGCAATACAAAATAGACAGTGTGTGAGAAATAAATGAAGTACATTTGGAGTATTTGAGGAATGCAGCTACCTAGTGCCCTTGGTCTGGCATTGCTGTTAAGTGTACCATCGTTTACTAGTCCTGCCATCCTCAAGTCCCCATTTGTACCACTATGTAAGTGTGTGAATGACACATCGCTTAGTGGCTCTGCATAAAAAGTCCTATTCTTTACTATGAAAATAATCTCAATGCCTGCCTCATAAATTTGTGGGGAATAAAAAATTCTCATCATCAAGAATACAAAAAATAAATGTTGGCAAGGATGTGGGGAAATAGGAACTCTTATACACTGTTGGTGAGATTGTAAATTAGTACACCCACTGTGGGGATCAGTATAGAGTTTCCTCAAAAGTCTAGGAATGGAACCACCGTTTGACCCAGCTATACCACTCCTCGGCATCTTTTCCAAACACTTAAAGTCAGAATGCTATAGTGATACATGCATATCCATGTTTATAGCAGCACAATTCACAATAGCCAAACTATGGAACCAACCTAGGTGTCCATCAAATGATGAATGGATAATGAAAATGCCATTCACATGTGTGTGTGTGTGTGTGTGTGTGTGTGTGTGTATAATGGAATTTTGCTCAAAATTATTTCATTTGCAAGAAAATGAGCAGACTAAAAGATATTATGCTGAGATCAGCCAGTCTCAAAAGTCAAGGATCAAATATTTTTTTCTTATATGTAGAAGCTAGAGAGAGAATGGGAAACAAAAGGGACTTCAGATAATTGAGGAGAGTGACCAGTAGAACAGTGAAAGAGGATAGGGGAAGGGTGTTGGGGAGGTGAGAAGGAAGAGTTGTTAAAAAAAATTAAATTATGTAGGAAGGTATCACTACTAATATCACTATTGCATACATGGGAGGGGTGGATAGCAGGGTCAGACCCGAAAGGAAACACACCAAGACCTGTGTGCATGTTTGTTTGTATGACTTTTAACCTCACTATGATAAGAAAATGAGACACTATATGAAGAACAAGAAGGAGGAGGAGGAGGAGGAGGAGGAGGAGGAGGAGCAGGAGGAGGAGTACAAAGAGCAAGAGCAGGAGGATGAAGAGGCCATATGGACTTCATAGAATGGATTTATCCACTATAAATGCATTCTATGTTTATACAGTCAATACTGAAATCTTTGTACTGAAATAAAATCTGTAAATAGTTCTAAGTAGTACACTGTTACATTTTGGATGACATGGTAGGTGTATCCCATATTCCTTGTTCCCAGGCAGGATTTTCTGGTTCTGAAGACAAATATCAGTCCCTGAAACTGACAGAATGGCCTTCAGAGATTTGACAATAGGAACAGTCTACTTAGCTCAGACTGTGGTTGGAGTCCTGGGGAATCTCTCTCTTCTTTTTCACTATACCTGTATTTATTTCACTAAGTGCAGATTAAGATCCACAGATTTGATTGTCAAGCATCTGATTATTTCCAATTCTTTGGTAATTCTATGTAAGGGAGTTCCTCAAACAATGGGAGCGTTTGGCTTCAAAGATTTCCTCAATGATGTTGGATGCAAACTCATTTTCTACCTTCACAGAGTGGGCAGGGGGATGACCATCAGCAGCACCCGCCTCCTGAGTATCGTCCAGGTGATTACCTTCAGCCCGTGGGACTCCAGGTGGGCAGAGCTTAAGAGAAAAGCCCCCAGGCTCATGAGCATCTTCATTGTCCTCTCCTGGGTCCTCCACATGCTGGTAAACACCATTGTTCTTAAACACATAACTCATAAATGGAACAATAAAAATATCACATATGAAAAGGACTTTGGATACTGTTCTGCTCTTCATACTGAAAACCCCAGCAAAATTTTCTATGTAGCACTACTGTTCTTCTCAGATTTTGTGTGCGTGGGGCTCATGCTCTGGGCCAGTGGCTCTATGATTTTCATTCTTTATAGGCACAAGCAGCAAATGAGACACCTTCATAGCATCAACATCACCCCCAGATCTTCTCCTGAGTCTAGAGCTACCAAAACCATCCTCCTCCTGGTGAGCACCTTTGTCTGCTTTTATATGCTTTCCTGCATCTTTAACATTTGTTTGGCCCTTTTTTTCTAATCCTACCTGGGTCCTGGTGAACATGGCTGCCATCATCACTGGGTGTTTCCCAACTTTCAGCCCCATTCTGCTCCTAAGCTGTGACTCCAGTGCTCCCAGGCTCTGCTTTTACTGTGTATGGAAGAGAAAAATTCCTAATTCTATGTAAAACATGTAACCTGCATGTTTTTGCACAATTTTAAGGTGTTTTCTTATCACCCTCTCAAAGCATCATAAGTGCATTTGTGTGCAATCTTATTCCAAGAGAGTAGTGGACAGATTGCTTCTGCTCCAACAATAAACAATAAATGTTAATAAATATTAAAATTAAATATTATGCAATGATTCTGTAAACAAGTTTTTGTTTTGTGTAATGAGGGGAAGCTTTTGATTTCAACACACTCTAGTTTGTCTTTTTCCCCTGTAATGCTTTTCCTGTTTTAGAAACATTTTCCTAGTGTAAGGCCACTGAAATATCCTCCAGTGTTACTTTTTAAAAATTTATTTTATCAGTGCATTGCAACTATACATCATTGTGAAGTTCAGTGTGATTCAAATATGCATGCACACAGCTCTTGGTATATTTCCATATCCCATTTTACTTCCTCCTCCTCCTCCTCCCCCTGTGTTAGTGAATGCTGGGGTCCAGCCCTTTTGGCAACAGGGTCACGGCTCCCTCGATTGGTGTGAAGGAGACGAGGTCGCAAGAATACACTCACACCCATGCAGTGAAAAAGCGCATCTCTTTATTTCTCTTTAGCTAAAGATGTAGGCAAGCTTTCTGCCATGCTGCTGCTGTTGCTCTCTTACTGAAAATCTTAGCTTGATTACTTACAGACAGAAAAACAATACACAGGCTCTCTTTCATAAAATTATAAGATATTTTGTACAGAACCGGAATGAATGAGATAAAGTGTTAATCTATAAACCTCTTTGTTCTAAGTCTCCTTGTCCTAAATATTTTAGAAGGCAAGGACACATTTTACCAGACCAAGAAGCTGCTCTCTTGAGAACAAATTCGGGCAGAACACCACATCACTGCAGAGAAAGCTTGCCTTCTTCTTTTGTACTTGGTTTGCCAAGTATTCAGCAACATAGTATCTAACCTTCATTTGCTTTCAGATAGAGCCTGCACTCTAGGCTGGAACTGTTTCTCCACAGACTTGTTTTTCTAAAGATTAATCACAACCAATTAAGTTTACAACACATATATAAAAATTCTTTGCTGTGGCAAGTGAACTTGGTAGTAATACCTTCACATATTGCCATAGTATTATTTGAACTGTTTCCTTCTTGAATCCTCCCTCTTCCCTGCCCTAACTCCCTCCCCAAATCCACTTCCACTTCTCCAACGTCTCTCTCCACATTATTTAAAGTCCTTTATATTTTCTACTTTCTCTCCAGCTTCCACATATGAGAGGAAAACATATAGACCTTTGCCCTCTGAGACTGGCTGATCTCTCTTAGCATATCTTAGCATACTATTTTCTAGTTCCATCTCTTTTCCTGAAAATTACAGATTTTTTTTATGGCTGAGTAAAATTCCATTGTGTATATATACTACATTTTCTTATACATTCATCTATTGATGAACACCAAGGTTGGATCCATAATTTGACTATTGTGAATTGTGCTACTATAAAAATGGTTATACATGTTGTCACTATAGTATTCTCACTTTAGTTATTTTGAAAAGATACCAAAAGCTGGGTCATACGTTGGTTCCATTTTTAGTGTTTCAAAGAATCTCCAAACTTTTCTCCATAGTGGTTATGCTAATTTACAATCCCACCAGCAGTGTATAAGAATTCCTATTTCCCCACATTTTTTCCAGCATTTGTTATTGCTTCTTGAAAAACCTTCATTGTTTAATCATAATATTTTGATCAGTAATTTATGAAGAATTGATTTATTCATCCAGAGACTGGATGTTGGTGGTGCTCGTCATTCAAGAGGAGGTGTATTCAGAATAGTTTCTATCCCTGCGGACTGTTATACAAGGCAGCAGGATGTAGTAGTATAAGATAGAGTAAATTTGTATACAAGATATATGTCAGTCGGGTATGGTGGCCCATGCCTGTAATCCCAGTACTTGGAAGGCTGAGACAGGAAGATTGCAGGCTCAAGGACAGCCTCACCAATGTAGTGAGACTCTCAAAAACCTAGCAAGACCCTATTTCAAAATAAAAAATAAAACAGGCTGGGGCTATAGCTTGGAGGTAGAATGTCCCAGATTTCATTCCCAGTTCCAAAAAAAAAAATGCCATATTTTGATTAATCCTGGGGGGTTAATCAAAGTTCATTAATGAAAATTACAAGTGCCACAGATAATTCCATGGATTTAGAGATCTGAAAGTTTCCTGTAGGAAACCTTGAGCTTTAGCAGGTAAGATAAAGAGCCATTACCCCATGACTACTTTGGCTACTGTTTATATTATAATTGTAAAAAATCCCCATGGGAGCCAGGTGTGGTAGCACACACTTGTAATCCCAGTACTTGGGAGGCTGAGACAGGAAGTTCCTCAGCTACTTAGTGAGGTACTCTGCAACTTAGTGGGTCCCTGTTTCCAAATAAATAATAATAAATAGGGCCAGGGGTGTAGCTTGGAGGTAGAATGCCCCTGAGTTCAATTCCCAGTACTGCAAACAAATAAACAAACAAAAAACCTACATGGGAACATCAACTAAGCCCCTTCCCAAGACTGACTCCTAGATTTATCCAAAATTATCTGTTGAAATCTTCTGGCCCACTTCATTAAAGTCTTAGTATCTCTCCAGGCTGATTTCCACTCTATGCCTTCCTTCTGGGAATTCCATCTAATCTATTTATTTTAATTAATAAATCATTTTCCTCTGAATGTCACTTCTGATTAGAAGTGCATTCAACTCTCCCCCCCCCCCCCCCCCTCCGCAAGTGCCTAGACTGAAACCTATGTCTCCAAATCCTTTTTCTGTCTTTTGGACAATGTTGTTTAATCCATTATGCACATTGCTGTCATTGCCTATTAATGGACCAAGTATGTTTTTAATACACTTTTCCCTAAAATGTTGAGATCCCCATACTAGAGTTGAATGAGTAGTAGTCAATCCTGGAGGTTATTTATTTTAAACTTCTTTGTCTTGGGTGGCAGTTTCCCAGGGTAATTTAGATCTAGTCCATACTGCTTATAAAAGACACACTGGTTTTTCCCATTCTGTGTAACATCTTATAAATTAAGTGGAAATAGATCTGGAGCTCCTCAGGTGATTACAAAATCATTTAGAGGAAGAAAAAGAGAGGTCCTGGTTTGTGTATACAATCATGCCTTCTTGTGGTTCCTTTGTAGCATGTTCTGGCATAAATGATTCCCATCTTATGATGAAACTCTTACGTGCACTGCAGTCATTATTAGAGTGTTTCTCTGACATAATTAGGAAACTGTGGCTATTCATGTTTCAGGATTATTTTATGTCTTGGAGTCATGCATAGGGGAAATCTCAATAAGTACCCAACAGCAAGCTAATAATTGCATCTCAACTGGTATAAATCATGTTACAGCCTCCAGAACACTTCTGATCCCAAATCCCAGCAATTACCACATGGTGGTGCACAGGCTTTTGCCATAAACTCCAATCTAGGTAACCATGCACTGCAGGCACTTACAAAATCATGTCTGAATGTAGATTGTAGGAGTCCTAAGGTATAGAGAGAGACCGCTCTTTACAATTCAGGCATGACCTGCCTTTTTTCAGGTCCTTATCCAAATAGATCTAAATAGGACCATCTTTGGGGTAGGTTTTATGGATAGTAGTGAGTAACATTCCCAGATGTGGAATATAGCCTCTCTAAAAACCAAAAAGACCAATCAGATATGGGTGCCTTATTTAGTTGTAGGAGTAGGTAAATACAGTAGTTTATTTTCAGTCACCTGTGGAATTCCACAAGTGGCTCCTGCCCAGAATTCTTTTAATTACTTCTGCACTTAGGTAGGTCCTGTGACTTTTGCTGGATTTATCAAGCAGCCTGCTTTTAAATCAACCTGCTTTTATTCATCTATTTAACAAATAAATGCACATATTTATTTATTTATTTGTTTTGGTCTCACAGCAGGAACAGCATCTTGTTTCTTTTAAAAAATAAATATAAACTTTTGGAGGAAGATTCAAAGAATCAAGAGTATCCTTCCCGCCAAAACATCCCACATGAGTTAAACCAAGGTTAAGTCCACCAGCCCATGAATGAAACTGCTGTACTGAGGGGCATGTGAGCAGGGGAGCTGATTTCTGGCTCCTGCCCCCTCAGTCCCCCTCGGTGATAAGGTCCTTGATGTAGGCATCCAGTTCGTCATCTGTGTTGACGTCTATATCGTTTTGCAGGAGTGCCACAATGTTGGTCCTCAGCTTCTGCAGTTTCTCCTCCATCTCACGGAGCTTCCTCTCAGAAGTGCGCAGGGTGTCCTCCGAAGCTTTGGCCCGGGCGTCAGCACGGCTCTGGTAGGAATGGCACAGGTTCCGTAGTCCAACTTCATAATGCTTGAAGTACTCTTCCAGAGGAAAAGCTATCAGATCATCCAAATTCATAGCACCCAGCTGCCTCTTGGAGATGGAGAAACTTGGAGGCAGGAAGTACTGTAAGCAATTCTGGAGAATCTGGACCAGCAGGTCAATCGTCTCATGGGTGCTACTCAGGGTGGTGATGTTGGGCTCCATGCAGATGCAGTTAGAGGTGGAGGGCTGCACGGTGGCTACAGCCTGCAGGGCCAGCATAGCCTCCTCTTCCTCCCGGCCCTCCTGCTGTGTGTCGGGGCTCTGATACTCTGGAGAAGGTGGCTTCATCAGCCGCACATCTTCACTGCCTTTTTCCACCCAGCGATCTCTTGGAGTTGTATCTGTGGGCACGTAGTCAAACTTCACCTTCCACCTCACCAAATTCTTGCCCACCTCCACAGCTGTGACACAGCCCGTGTACCACTCCCTATTCACACGTACCTCCACGTGCAGCCCTTTATCTTTCTGAGCCCTCTTGAGGTTAGCTGGGGCCTCTTCCCCACCACTGTCCAAGAGCTCATTTGAGTCCTTCTTTACTTTCTTCACAGTCAATTTTCCCCGCTTGCACTTCTCCTTCCTTTTGGCCTCTTCCTCAGCTTCTTCCTCATCAGAGATCCCAAGACTCCGCTTCTGACCAGGAGTAGCCAGGCAGAGTTTAACAGGTGGTTCTGGCTTCTTGACAACTGGAATCTTGGTGGCTTTGGGGGCAGGGACCTCCTGAGGACTCCTGGAGTTGGGCAGTAGAGATGGTGACAGTGGCTGCACCGGGAAAGCAGGCCAGGGTGTAGTCTTGACCACAATGCTTGCAGGCTTTTGGGGTGCATCCGGTGGCTGGAGCAGCCTGGAGGTACTGGCCTCCACCCAGGATGCCACAGCAGGAAGCTTTGGAGGGTTGCTGATAACAAAAGCCCTTTGGGCTTGGCTGACTGATCTGGGAGCTTGCATGGAAGGTAGTTGGCTGAGGGCCTTCTTAATCACAGCAGGTAAAGGTGGCGACCGGGGATGCTGAAGTCTCTGTGCAGGTTCCTCAGTGGAAGGTCTGGTGGTCACTTCCAAGGGCAATTTCTTCAGATCAGCTTGGGAACAGATGGGTGTGGTTTTCTGAAGGATCTTCAGCTTCTCCTTCTGCTGGTAAATTTTCTCTGTTAGCTTCTTCTGCTTCTCTTCCTGTGTCTTTAGGTCCTTTTTGAATGTCCCAAAGGGAACCTTCTGCTTTTGTTCAGAAGCCTCACACCGGTCCTGGTCAGGATCAGGGTTCATGGAACAAACCCAGGTGTTAGGGTAATCTTTCTCCACTGAACTCAGCTGGAAGGGGAGGGTCCTCCACTTCAGACACAAGTCACACTGGATGGTGGTAGGGATTTCCATAGCTCTCCGGCGTTTGTAATGCAGCTCGCTGGATGGTGGCTGGTTCCAATTGGCAGAGAGGTAGCCAAACTCATCCCAGAACTTGATGATTCCGCGCTGGGCAATGGCGATGTCCTTCCAGTACTGTGCCAGGTGTTCCCCCATCGCCCGCAGCAGTTGCCGATACTCCTTGGCATCAGCAAAGTCTTGCTTATTGTGTGTCGGCTCCAGGACCAGATAGGGCACATCAACGACCCCAACAACTCCGCCACATGCCATGCCCCCTTCCAGCTGTGGGCCGACTTTCTCATACATCTTTATCAGGCGGCTACAGTTATAGATGAACATGCCATCTAGATCCCGGTGTTCAATGTTGACCCCAAAGACAAAATTCAGTTCCTTCGGTTCTTTGAGTGCTCGCTGCTTGGATTCCTTGATCCTCTTTTTGATGTCAGCTTCTCTGCGCAAGGTGATAGCTGTGTTCTGGACCTGTCGCAACAGCACCCTAGAGTCCCTAGTGAGATCTCCTCCCAGGTGTACTTCTAATGCCCGAGCTTTGCTCTCTGCCTCCTGGGCTTTCTCTTCAGCGATCCTTGCTACGTGCTCAGCTTTCCTCACCTCCTGCTCTGCACGGGTCTTGAAACGGCTTGACGTATACTTGTACATCCTTGGCTTGTACAGGCAGCAGGAGAGCTGCTTGGTCTGCACCTTGTGCCCATGGATGAAGATCCTCATCCAGGGATCGATGTAGAGCACGGCAGCATAGGCTCGGAAGGAGCGCCGCTCTGGCTTTGTGCCCTCTGAAGAGGTCTCTGCCATCTGGATATCTCTTGGATTTGAGATTATGTCTACTTCGGGCTCTCCATTATCCATAAGCTTGAGATTAAAGATGATCACCAGTGTTCCGCTATTCCCAGGAATCTTCATGAACTGGGTCATCACTTCCTCCTCAGTGTGGAAGGGAGAGTACTTGCAGATGAGTTCCGTTTCAATGGCAAACTTCTCCATGTTGTCTGTGACAGGTTCCCGAGTCCGAGCATTCCAGGTGGGCAATGGGACTATCACTTCATCAATGCCTTCTTCTTCATGAAAGGTACGGGACAAGAAGAGGCAGGTCATGGTGTCTTCCTTCTTGGTGAAGAGGATAAAATCCTTCCCAATGCGCATTGAGCCCGATTTCAACCCATTCCCATACTGCCCAATCTGGGTGGACTCAGGTGTTCGTTTGCCTGACTTCCCAAACTGTATCACGCTGGTGGCATCGCTCGGATCCATTCCTGCTCCATCATCCAAAAAGCAAAGCATAAATCCTCCTCGAAGGTCCTCTCGTCTTTCTGCATAAATATCTATCCTGGTAGCATCAGCATCTCTTGCATTATCCACCAGTTCGGCAAAAGCACCAAACAAGAATTCATGAGTGGTAGAATTTGTGTGCAGATATTCAAAGGTCAGCTGAGCTCGATTCAGACTGCTGTAATTTGTGAAAGCCATGACTGCGAAGAGGTCTCCAGTCTTTTACTCACTGAGAAATATATATAATGGAACAAATTTTCCAGGGATTTGTCTATTGAAGGTTAAGGCTGTGCTCTATTATTGAGATTCTTAAAACTGCAATTGACTTCTTCAAGTATTCTCTAATCTCCTTAGTGACTATGATGTAATATTTTAAAGAGAACTATGTCACAAACCTGAAGTCCTAAAAACTTTGTTAATTTTCAGTAGTTCAATTCTGACAATACGAGTCCAAAGTCTTGAGTTGGAAATTTATTATTAATGCTTCATCGTCGTATTCTTTGAGCCTTTGTTGTTGTTGTTGTTCTCTTAACTTTTCTCTACCAATCCGGAAATTTACCTACTTTCGTCATAAAATTGAGTATTCACCCATGTCTTCGCCACCAATGATGCCAGGGTCCTTAAACAGGTCCCAGACTGAGGACGACAACAATGTTGGCGGAGTGCTGATGGCACGAGCTTCCTGGCTTCACACTTCTTAACTGAAAATGCTGCTAGATGCTGATTTTTTTTTTTTTTTTTTCCAAACACGACCAAACCCGGCTTGCGGTTCCACCCCAATCTCCACCGGGTGGTGGGTCCAATTACCTCACACTGGCCCACTGAAACGTCTCACAATGGACCTGCCCAAGTCCCCTCGGGCGGCCGGTGCCCCTCCAATAGCGGCCGGTGCCCCTCTGGCCCCTCCCGGATCTCGGTTCCGTGGCCTCCTCCTCAAGCAGAGGGGTTAGTCGAAGCTTTCAAAGCCCAGATCCAGGGCAGTGGCGAGCGCACCACCCAACTGGCGTTGCCCAGAGCTCCCAGCTGCCTTTGTCCCTCCCCGTGGAATTGGAACCCAACAGCTGCAGCGCGTTCTTAGAACCAGGTGCAGCTGCCGTCATAGCTGCCTCCTCTTCTGCTGCGCAGGATGAGAGGATGACAAAACTCAGAGCCACGAAAACCAGCCTTTAACGGTTTCCCCGCAGCTGCTGCTACAGCTATCACAACCACTGTTTTGTCTCCAGGAGAACACAGGGCCCGGTGTTCTGTGTCCTAGTGCACTACCCGACTCCCCTCCCCTCTCCCCCCATTACATTTAAATAGTCCTGCCTAGTTTGTCTTTGGTTTCTGATAGGATATTATTGACAGGGTATATAACTACACTCTGGACCTGCATCGAATCCAATTCCTTCCAACTAAGTTATAGCAACAAATAGGTGAATTCAAGTCACTGTGGCAAGGGTCCTGTGATCTTTCTTACCTGCAGCCAAACAGCAGTTTGCTCTCTCCTGAGGTCAAGGCATAGAAAAAAGCATTTTCCAGGTAAATCACTGAGTTCCAGTCTCCTGTAGACTTGTAATATTTTTGCGCTGTTGGACTATGGCAGGGACTGCTGATGTTCTGGGTAGCACTGCTTTATTCCAGCTGTTAGTCTCCTCAAGCCATTCACCTTTTGCAAAGACTGTGAAGAGCCCCCCCCCCCTTTTTTTTAATCTATCCTCTACTGTTGGGAGGTAAGACAGCAATGTAAAGAGTCTGGAGCAGTTCCCAGTTTGGGGGAGAGGGAAGTTTCATCCAGGACCTGCAGGGTCCTTGGCTTATATAATGTAAAAGAATTTCAGCATGATCCAGTCAGAGATATAGAGAGTGACTTATTTAGGAAAGAAAGAAGTACACATTCAAGGGAGAATGTGGCACCTCAAAGTGAGAGAGACCCTTTTGAGTTTCAGGGCTCTTCTTTTATACAGGACTTTCATGATGGGTGGGTAGGAGGAGGTATGTGAAGATGACCTCAGTCTAGTAGTCACAAGATGACTTAGGGTGTTTTGGTTATCTTTGGGGTCTTGATGTGACCTTCATTTTCATCTTCTTCTATACTGAGGATTGAACCAAAGGGCATTCTACCTCCAAGCTATATCCCCAGCCCTTTTCATTTTTTTAAAAGAAGTGTTGTTGTTGTTGTTTAGGTTGCTGAAATCTTGCTAAGTTGCAGAGGCTGATCTACAATCCTCCTGTCTCAGCTTTCCAAGTACTGAGATTACAGTCTTGTGCCACCATGTCTGGCCTTCACTCTCATCTCAATAGGCATTTGTCTTGTTTAAACCATTCAAGGGCAGCTAACACTGCCCAAGGAAATTACTCTTTTGTTTAAACCATTTACAGACAATATGTTTAACAGTACCTAGGGAGTTTAATCTTTTGTGTGATCTCTGTCTTCTGACCAACAGATATCTCTCCTGATCAAGTATCCCTAGGTTGGATAATTAACAGTTCAAGGTATTTCATAAGTGAGTTTCCAGTATGGTGTCAAGTCACCTTTCTGAATCTGTGTGGTCTCTGTTGTCTGATTAATAGATATCTCTTTGAGGATAGTCCGCAGTGCTCAGGGTAACTAGGAAATACTTGGCACATGCCTATACTCCTAAAATTTGGGAGGCTGAGATGGGAGGACTTCAGGTTCCATGCCAGCCTAAGCAACATAGGGATAACCTAAGGAACTTAGTAGAATGCCCCTGGGATCAATCCCCAGTAACACACACACACACACACACACACACACACACACACACCCCTTGTAAATTTCCCTGAAACCAATAAGCCTCGCTGATAAGCAGGGGTATTGGGGAATTTTGCCAATATTAGGCTTCCATATTACAATTACATTTACTTGTTCTTCCTTCATGTCTCCTTTCTACCTATTTCTTTTATTTTTTTTTCTATCCTAATTCAATATGACTTTAATCCTTATCTTGATTTATTTGACAGACAATTGTCCCTGGAGACTCAAAGTCTGATTTCTCATCATCTTTGCTTCCTGTTGTAGGTTAAATTCAAATTAACTGCTTCTAACACAATGAAGAAGTTCACAATGACTAAGATATGTCATAAAGCCAGACAGCTTCTTCACCTTTTCACATTTTTCTACCAGGTCTGAGAATCAGACACTTAATTCCATACCAACAACTTCCACCCCACCACCCACACTTTTTTCTTCCCTTCTCCATGGGAAGATGACCTGAAACTGTAACTGCCTTGTGCATCCTCCACCTTTCCATCTGTGTGCCTTCCATGAGACTGGATAATATGCACACACACATACATACATACATACACATATATACACAAACAAAATTTTGCATCAAAGGAAGTGTCGGTTTGGCTTTTGTATGGTCAATTAGATTTCTGCTGACTACATAGACATTGTAACTTGGTTTCATGTTTGTTTATAAATTTCTCTTATTGAGGATGTTGCTGTAGTAAGCAAAACCTTTCTCACCTGCAACTAACATGCTTTTTCTGGGGACTTAAGGGAAAGGCCTCCCATTATTTCATTAACTATATCTTTTGATGAGTTCCCTGGTTTGGGAATTACTGGCTAATCACCCCATACCCACATCAGTAGAACTCTGAACCAGCACAGGGAAGAACCAACCACAGAGGGAGACAGGGTATCTTAGTCCATTATGTGGGCTATAACAAAAGATTGAGTAACTTACAAAGAGGTTTATTTGACTCATTACTCCTTGTGCTGGAGGACTTATACAGTGTGGCACTGGTGTCCGAGTGAGCCCCCCTCCCACCTCCTGGCTGTGTCATATACAATAGGATGGAGAAGCAGAAAGAGAACTGGCCATATACAGAAAGAGACCATCACAAAGGCTGACCTTGCTATATAACAGCTCTCTCTCTCTCTCTCTCTCTCTCTCTCTCTCTCTCTCTCTCTCTCTCTCTTCTAATTCAATCACATGAGAGCTAATTTAATCATTTTATAAGGTGGTGTTCCATGATCTCATGACTTATTTATCTTCCTTAAAGGCCCCACCAAGCCAGGAGTGGTGGCACATGCTTGAAATCCCAGTTCTTGGGAGGCCAAGACAGGAGAATCACAGGTTCGCAGCCAGCCTCAGCTATTTAGTGAGGCCCTCTGCAACTTAGCGAGACTCTGTTTGAAAATAAAGAATAAAAAATAGGGCTGGAGGTGTAGCTCAGAGTTAGAATGGCCCTGGGTTCAACCTCCAGTACTGCCAAAAAACCAAGACTATTTGGACATTATGTTCTGCTAGGAGTCTGCATGAAATTGCTCACTGTGTACAGGCAGTTTTGCATCTAACATTGTATTTTTATCACTCTCAAGATAGTCCTTCACTAGAATGCTGAGTGAATTTGACGTTACTTGTAGAGCAAAACTTCTCAGGTTCTTATGTAAGTGGACTTCACAACTCTAGTCTTTTAACTTAAATAGTTTGGGGACAGGAGGTTGACTGTGCCACAAGAAACAAAAGATTTAAAAACATCAAAAAGTAGAGAAAGGTTAGCCCTTTGGACAAAGGGAACAGCCAATCCGAAAGCACCCAAGCTCCGCCCCGCCCCGCCCCGCCCCGCCCCGCGCTAGCTTCTTCCTATCGGTCCAAACCGCTCTCCACATCCGGGCCTTCTCCGGCCGCGGCCCCGCCTAGGCCCCGCCCTTTATGCCATCTCTAGAGCCCGCGCGCGCGTGCGCAGTTTGCTGCAGACTCAGAAGTGAATTGAGCGGAGCAACTGAAGCACGGGAGACTGTGATTTTTCACTTCGGATCTTCGTTTTCTTATCTGCGGCTCTCATTTGTAGCTCCCCTAGTCCTCTACAGTCAAGAGTCCGGGGAACTCTCCAAAACCTTTGAAATCACTGCACCGGCTCTCCACCCCACGTGAGTGCCAATGTCGTCTCCGAGGCCCAGTAGTTCCCGTCCCGGTTGGCGCCGGATTAAAATCATTTTATTGTTCGAATTCAGGTAGTTTGGCTTCTTGTGTATACAGAGCCCGCCGTCCCCTTTTCTTATTTAATACCCTTCGCTGACCTCCAATCTTCGGCCTCCCTCATTTGCATAACCCAGAGCTTTTCTCTGCGCAAGGTTTGGTCAGTGCCTGGTTTGTGACTTGCAGGGCAGGGTAAGCCCAGATCTCGCAGCAGCACCATTGTGGGCTTCACAAGGGAGTCAGCAAATTCTGAAAAAAAGATATAATAAAGCCCACTTGAGGGCCTCTTGTGTCCCCGAATCCCCCCTGTGATCATGGGCAGCAAAAGACTGTCTTCCTACCTGTTGAGGTCCTCTCTGTGTGTGAGGTTGTGTATCAGGAAAGGGGTATGCTGAGTTAAACAGCATGTTTTTAGATTTGACAGCCTGTTTCCAACGCTCATGATTGACTTCTCAAGACTAACCTGAGAAGCCTGGAAGAAGAGAGGAAAGAAAAGTCAGAAATGTCTCTTTCCCAGGTAAAAGAAAAGATTGTGTGTGTGTGTGTGTGTGTGTGTGTGTGTGTGTATATATATATATATATATGAATATTAGTTGTTTTTTTTTTTTTTTGCGGTACTGGGGATTGAACTCAGGGGCATTCTACCTCCGAGCCACACCTCCAGCCCTATTTTTTATTCTTTATTTTGAAACAGGGTCTCACTGAGTTGCAGAATGCCTCACTAGCTAGCTGAGGCTGGCCCCGAACCTGGATCCTCGGGTCTCAGCCTCCCAAATGCTGGGATTACAAGCGTGCGCCACCATGCCCAGCTCTGAATATTAGTTTTATGTAGAGAGATATATAGATAGGGTTTTTTCTTGTCTTTGTTGTTTGTTCGTTTGTTGGCACTAGAGATTGAATCCCGGAGCACCCTATCACTGAGCTACATCTTTACTCCTTTTTATTTTTTATTTTGATATGGTCTTAGTTGCCAAGGCTGGTCACCAACTTGCCATCTTCCTGCTTCAACTTCTCCGGTAGCTGGGATTATGGGCATGGGCCACCACTGCCTGGTAGAATTTTATTCATGGTTGGTTATTTTCTCTTTCCTGAAATGGAGTTTTTTAGACTTGATGGCTTTCTCTGACTCTGAGCATCCTGCCTGTCCTGTTAGCTTGCACTCAACCATACCTTCCCTCAGTTTCTCTCTTCTCCAACAGATTCCTTCTCACAGTGATCCATGATATTGAACTTGTGAAGAAGCTTTACTGGAGAATACTCATGTTAAAGGTTTCATATTTAGGCATAGATCAGAAACTAATAATGGCCCCTGTTGTGTCAGGGAGGTTGGGAAGAAGGTGTTGTTTTCGGGGTTGGTTATAAATACAGTCAACTTACAGTAGACCAGCATTAAAAAGAAGCATACAATTATGTGCAATATTAATGTTCAAAAACAACTAGAAAATTTCTGGAAAAAAAAACATACTGGGAAATCTGCTCCCTCTTATTTTACAGTCCAATTGAACCTTAAGTAAATCAGTGCGTTTCTGACTCTAAAATCTTAATGATTTGGACTAGAATAGAAAGTTCAGAAACAGATATCGTGATAGTGGATGTTTGATTGGATAATTTGCATAACAATAAAAGGTTATTTAAAATCATTCACAGCAGATTTATCCCTTGAAGACCCTGGTGTTTGCACACTCTTAATAAAACAGATTTTTATTTATACATATATAAAGATGTTTATAATTCAGCCAAGACAGTAGAGCAGAGAACTTATCATAAGAGAAGCAGTAAGCCAATTCTGGTTCCACCAGTTGTTACTATATTACATTTCTTTTGTTGTAAAGATCACAGGATGTACCTTATTTTGTGGTGAAATGCCAAACAATGGTACAGGTTAGAAACTAAGGAGTAAAGCATTTCCTTCCCTGTCATATCCTCCATCATCACTCACTGTCTTTATATGAATCATTCTCCTCAATTCTGTGGCAACATTAAGTGCAAGTCTTGTAAAAATTTATTTACCTATTAAGTAATTTTAGTTAAAATTCTTCAATAAGTGTGATGTGATATTTTATTCTGCTGGTATATCTTGAAGTTGTTTTCCTGTTAGTAAAAATACACATAATTTTTGCCAGGCACGGTGGCATACACCTGTAATCTTGTTACTTGGGAGGCCGAGATAGGAGGATTCCAGGTTCAAGGCTTGTCTCAGCAACTTAGGTAGACCCTGATTCAAAATTTAAAAAAAGGAGGAGGGCTGAGGATGCAGCTCAGAGTTAGAATGCCCCTGGGAAAATTTGAATGTCATTGTTGTGTAGCTGCAGTGTCTAGTGCCTCTGTATGGATCATCTTGTGATGATTTTCATTTGTATTTTTTTATTGTCTACAAAACTATGACATACACAGTGGTTTTATGTTTTTCAGTCAAGGTTCTCACTGTGTTGATCAAAAAAACTTGATCCACACAACATGGAGGAAGGAAGATTTATTTGCTCATAGTTACGGAGATTTAGAGGTTCAGTCCATGAGGCCTGGTCTGCAGCGCTCAGGGCATGGTGGTGGGAAATGGGAAAAGGGAGAGCATGGGTTCTGCTCTTCCATCAGGGAGGCTGGAAGTAAGAGAGAGAAAGCAGGGGGAGGAGAGACCTTATGTAGTCCCTAATGCCACACATCCCAGGGGCCCCTTCCTTATCAACTGGAACCCTGCTTCAACATTGCTGTCTTGTTTCCATGAGGACTGGGGGGCATTCTAATCTAAACCATTACAGTGTCTTCTGGTTGAAAACTATAATAAGACAAGTTAGGAATGTATAACTTTCTCAAAATTATATTGCATTTATCTGTCAAAACACTCATTACTATTGAATTGACCCTTACATCTCTATTCAGTTGTTTTCCATGGATATCAAAGCTCTTTTTATGTCTACTTAATAAAATGTATTTTTTATATCAGGATCTGTTGACGTTCAGGAATATGGCCCTAGAATTCTCCCTGGAAGAATGGAAGTTCCTGGACCCTGCTCAGAGGGCTTTGTACAAGGATGTGATGTTGGAGAACTACAGGAACCTGGGTGAGGATGACTTCCCTCCAGAGGCTGGGATGTGCCCTGTATATCTTTGCATTTTCCCTTGTGAGTCAGCCGGGAGCCCAGCTTTGATGACTGAGTTTCAGGTCCTTGTTTTTAAAGGAGAGATTGAACCATGTTGATTATGAAAAAAAGTGTCAGTGTGGAACCTGGATGTTACCCTTCTCCTTTCTTGCTAGATTATTAGTACTTCCAAAATCATAAAACCTGGTAGCAAAAATTTAATGTATCTGATTTTCTGGTTTTACCCTTGTGCTTTTGACTCAGCAATTCTTGGGAGGAGAACTAGATACCTATATATTTAAAAATGTTCTAAGTACTCTAAAGGAGACAATCTGTGGAAAAATTTTGAAATATTTTCCAGGTGCACATGTGATGTGTTCTCTTGTCACCTAAACAAAGGGTTGGGATACTATTCCAGAAAAGCCACAGCATATCATGTTCCTTTTTTTCTTGCAAATAGGGATCTTGCTCTCTGATTGGAATATTATCCCCATTTTGGAGCAAGGAACAGATCCCTGGACTGTGGAGGATGAGGTGATAATAGTAAAACAATCAAGTAGGTGTTGAAGATGTCGATACAGTATGAGCTCAGGTGAGTTGGGAGGAAGCTTCTTCATTATGTGTTGTCTGGAAAACTCCCCAGGTGAGAGGTCTGTGGGCAAAGGAAAGTGCATGTGAGCCCTCAGAGGAAACCTTCCTTTCCCACCACTACCTGTTCTGCAGAACACCACCCTATTGTGAAGACTGGTTAATACTTATACTCCAGCCCTCCTGGGGTGTTCTAGCTCCTGCAGAGACTTAGGCAAGAATTTATCATGACCTATTACCTCTGTTATCCTGTGACCTCTTTGGTTCATTGGCTTTGAGAGGATTGGAAAGGGCTCTTTCAGAATAGTCTACTTTCTCCTTTGTCCCTTCTATACTTGATTTGATCTGAGCCTCACTTCTTAGTGCACACATTGAATGAGGTCCCTAAAGCAAAACCTGTTCAGGTTTCATGCTCATTTCATATGCTGGGTGATCTCTTTAGTAGATGGAAAAACCTTGGCTGCTCTTCCATTTCATTTTAGGCTTCAGAAAACTGCACAGGGCTGTCTTGGGGCCTCTGCCTATTCAGGCCCCTCAGCTCTTTCTTTGGTTTTGCTTTCCAACTCATCATACGTATGTAATGAGAGAGTATAATGGATCATCTGAGATTATTTCTAGCAGTCCTATAAAGACAAGAGTAGAGAGATTGTCCTTTAAATTCCCAGTCTTACATAAAGAGCATACTCTAGTCATGATTTATGGTGCTTAGCCTTAGGGTTTGTAGGCAGAGCACATGGCTCCTTCTCAACGACCTTACAAAATCTGACCCCTTTACTTTACTTCACTGTCTTCACTTTTTTCTCCCTCTTTCATTGCTCTACCTAGGCTAAGAATGTAGAAAGACCTTGGCTCTTGCAGGTTTTATGTTCTCCTAAGTTTGTGTCATATTTACCTCTGCACTTAGCTTTCATAGAATCAAATTTCATCCTTTTTCTGTGGTTATAACCCACATTTAGGTGGAGGACAGTTTCTGGTGGATTCTGCTGTGGAGAGGGATTGTTGGGTTACCAAATTTTTGAGGGAAAACACTTTGAGTAATACCTTACAATATTAGCTACATACAAAGGTACCCATTAAAGCCACAAATGTCGTGGCCAGCAAGTCCTAGGATGCTGAGGTAGAAAGGATCAGGAGAGTCTGACACATTAGCAGCTAGAGTTGTCTTCTGTGGAGTGTCACAGTGTCTCTCGAGGGCAGTGTGGCATTGCGATCAAGTACACTAATAATTCCCTTGAAGCCAGCAACCACAGGTGTACACATTCATCCTAGGGAAAACAACATCATACTTAGGAGGCTGTTGACCAAACTGCTATTTATACCCAGTTGCCCATTCTTTGTATGGATCACTGTTCGTTCTCCTTAAACAAATGTGATTTTGATGCATCAGATGAAGGAATTCATGAAGTTAAATAATGCCTCCATTTTGCACTCTACCCTAATTTATGATGTTTAAACCACTGCTGTTTTTATCTTGCTTATTTCCATGTATGGTTGAATATCTTTTATCTAAGATGCCTAAGAATAGAAGTATTTCAGACTTCAGATCTTTTTAGGGTTTTATTTATTTATTTTTTTTTTGTGGCACTAGGGATTGAACTCGGGGCATTCTCCCTCCGAGCTACACCCCCAGTCCTATTTTTTATTCTTTATTTTGAAACCAAGTCTCACTAAGTTGCGGAGTGCCTCACTAGGTAGCTGAGGCTGGCCTCGAACCCGGATCCTCCGGTCTCAGCCTCCGGAATGCTGGGATTACAAGCGTGCGCCACCACGCCCAGCTCTTTTTAGGATTTTAGAATATTTATATAGATGTTGCAGGTTTAATCTAAATTAGGGATGTTTAACCTTTGGATCATTTTGAATTTTGTATTTTCAGGTAGATATTTCCAACCTGTATTATAAGTGAACTTTAGAAATTTTGCTGAATCATTTGTTACTTTTTTTATGACCCTAGGAATTTGGTGATTTGTTTTATTTTATTTTTTCAGAGACAAAGACAGATGATATATTTATAATTTGAAGGATTGTTGGATTGAGACATAATATGTTTTATATATTTTATAAGATTTCCTTTTTTAGTAGTAAGGGTTATAGCTTAGTAGGAATTTCTCCTCAAACTATTCAAACTCCAGAATTTTGTGACAACATTATTAGTCCCTTTATTTCTTTTTCACCTGACTTGGTACATACTATTAAAATAACCTTTCTTCAACTGATTGGATTTTTAAATTGAGAATATTTGGTGTCTTGAGAATAATACATATTTTACTAAGTTGGTAGTTCCATCCTAGAAATATAGTCATGAATTCCTTACCTATGGGGATACTTCATAGGAAATGCGTGGTTAGGCAGCTCCATCATTGTGCAGACATCATAATATGCATGTATTTTCACAACTGAGACACCTATGATGTCAGTAAGTGACATAATTGTCTGTGACCAACATCATTTAAGTGATTCAGCATTGACTGAAGTTATGTGATGCATGACTGAACAGATTTGCCAAAATTTGTTAAATGTTAGGCTTTTTCTATATCATATTTTAAGTTTTCTAAAAATAATTTGTTAGATTTTATTTACATTTGACTTTTTATATTTTATATTTTGGTATAAGTATTTTATTCTAATATTCCTGTCTAGACTCATCATATACATCTTGGTATGCTAAATTAATATTTAAGTACTTGATTATATTCAATTAGGAACTTAGCCATTCTCTCTTCCATTCTATATTTCATTAAGTTCTCATTTTTCTGATTTTACTATTTATATTTTACAATTGTGAATTGCCACTTATTTATTAGGTAAAGACTGATTATTTATAACCAAATTTATTATTATATAGTTTGTAGGGCTTTTCTTTAATTTTCATTTAGGGATAATAACTATACAGTGAATGTGCATTGATATATTTGTTTCTCTTCAAATATGACACATTCATATGTCTTCCTTGATTTACTGTGTGCTTTGTGGTAGTGACAGAAAGATACTTCTTGATTCAAGCCTATGTAAATTTTCATGCTGGGAATGGTTTGTTCATGGAGTGCTGGAGACTTGCCTGAGAATAATTTGAATTATATGTAACCACAATTCATTCCTTCTTTATTGAAGCATCCTGTTCCTTTTGGATTCCTAAACATTTGTAACCATGGTTGAAAAGTATCATGACTGTTCATTATAAGTATTTCTTTTAGCATAATATGGTTTTCAGTATAAAATACATTTTCCAACTCTACGTAATAGGAAGCGTAAGATTTTTTATATCTTTCAGGTACTTCTACTAGACATATGATCAAGGAATTATCACCTGAAAAAGACCTTAACAAAGAAGAATTAATCCAAACATTGCTGTTGGAAAGACAAGGCACTGAGGATTTTGATTTCAGGTAAGTTCGGCAAAATATGTACAAATTTGAGAGTCAGTGGGGATATGATGAAAAAAAATTACAAAAGGTCAACTATGACTTATAACAAAATTCCGAAATCAACGTTATAAATCCTAGAATAATTTCCCTCTAAAGCTGAGTGTTTCTATAAGAAAAAAATTTTTATCAATATTATAAATATGTCATATGTAAGAAATTTACTGAAACTAAAACATAAAATACCCTATGAAGGAAAACAGCATATGGAATGTTTTAAAAATAGGATTGGATTAAACATTCAGTCACATCTGGCTGAACTTCATAAATTTGAAACTGCAGAGAAAATTTATGATGTAATCAAGTTGAGAAGTTGATCAGCAATTATTTGTTTCTCGGTGTCAGTGTGACCACTTCAAAGAATTCTTGCTATTATTGACAACAAAAATTGTAATAAATATGGGAAGATTTTTATGCATCCTTCATTGCTTACACAGTGGCACAAAATGCACATTATAGAAAAATGTGTATTTTTCTATAAATGTAATGACTGTGGGAAGGCCTTTAAAGAAAGCTCAAACCTTACTATTAGAGAATTCATTCTGGGCCCAAACCATACAAATGTGTGAATGTGGTAAAGCCTTTTCCCCGTTTGTAAACCTTACTGGACATCAGAAAATCCACACTACAAAAAAACCATATAAATGTAATGTATGTGGCAAGGTATGCAGTCAAAATTCAAACCTTGTAATTCATCAGAGAATTCATACTGGAGAGAAACCTTACAAACCTAATGAGTTTGGAAAAGCCTTTTCTGAGCGTTCAAGTCTTACTCAGCATAAGAGAATCCACACTGGAGAGAAACCTTACAAATGTAATGAGAGTGGGAAGTCTTTTAGAGGAAGCACAAATCTTACTAATCATCAGAGAATTCATTCTGGGCAGAGACCTTACAGATGTTACCAGTGTGACAAGTCCTTTAACTGCATCTCACACCTCACTAGACATCAGAGAATTCATACTGGGGAGAAACCATATAAATGTATGTGACAAGGTATGTAGTCAAAGTTCATCAGAGAATTCATGCTGGAGAGAAACCATGCAAATGTAATGAATGTGACAAAGCTTTTATGGAGCATTCAAGCCTTACTCAACATAAGAGAATCCATAGTGGAGAAAGCATTACAGATGTAAAGAATGTGGCAAAGCCTTTAACCAGTCTTCTACCTTGTCATACACCAGATAATTCATACGGGAGAAAAGCCTCACAAGTGTACTGAGTATGGCAAAGCCTTTAAGTTCAAAGAATCTATACTGGAGATAATCCTTACAAATGTAATGAGTGTGATAAAACCTTCACCCAGTTTGTGAATCTTACTAGACATCAGAAATGTATGCTGGGTGTAGTGGCACACTACTGTAATCCCAGGACTTGGGAGGCTAGGACAGGAGGATCACAGGTTCAAGGTCAGCCTCAGCAATTTAGAAAGACCCTCAGCAACTTCTTGAAAACCTGCTTCAAACTGTTTTACCAGTGCCTATATATTGGAGAGTTGTTACCTAAATTACCCCATGTTCATCTATCCACTTCCCCTGCCCCAGATCTTGTTCCTATCAAAGACTAGAAGTCAGCACAGGAGAAATCTCTGTCTCCAGAGTGAATTCAGGAGGAGGATGGGGTGGGAGAGAGTAAGAGTAGGGTGGGTGGGGGAGGTGAGAAATGGAAATAATATTCTAATGGGTGTCAGCCCAGAATGATACATTCTGCAATGGGAGAGTTGCAATTAACATTCAAGATTTTTTGTTTTGTTGGGTTTTTTGTTTGTTTGTTTGTTTGGGTATAAGGATTGGACCCAAGGGCATTCTACCTCAGAACCCCCACCACTTTTACTTTGAAACAGGGTCTCACTAAATTACTGAAGCTGTCCTCAAACCATCCTCCTGTCTCAGCCTCTCGAGTACTGGAATTACAGGCATGCACCAGCATACCAAGCTTTGTTCAAACTTAATCTTAGCTTGTAACATAAGTGGCCCATACAACTCTAAGCTTTGGCTGTTTGAAACATTAACTTAAAAATAGATAGGAAGCAAAGAATAGAAATAGATTTAATTGATTCTAAACATGGGAAAAAGAACAACCACCTGAAAGGGATGGACAAGGAAGTGCAGACTCCCAGCAGACTCATCCAGGCCCCACTCTCCCACATGTCTACATCCTTTTCCTGCCTGCCTCTTCTCCCTCCTTCCCTGGTTTTGCCTTCCCATAATTAAAGCTGTTTCTGGCCCAGCCATTTCAGGCTCTTATGTTCTTGGTCACTGCCAGCAGCAGTTTCCCAGACCCTGAAGCATAGAGCCTGGAGCAAAGGTCACATGGGCATCATTGAGTTAAATTTAGCCTTTATGGTTTAAACCTGTGTTCAGTTCCTTCTTTTATACCCCTAGGGTATGTGAGGATGTTCTCTATGGATATTAAAGTCCCTTCACTCATGCAGAAGGTCCTCTTCTGTGAGGCCAACAAAATGCAGGCCACTTTGCTGTGAGGTGGGGGTCCATATTCCTTTCTTGGTAAGGTCTAAGGCTGGTCTTTTGTGGTTTGTCTTCCAGCCTGTAGCCGCTCCTCATGGTTGTTTCCAGACTAGAGCTCTTCACTAATGTCTGTGTCATGTGGTTTAAAGTCCTGCAGAATGGACTTGCAAGAGGTAGTCAAACCCTTGGCTCCTCCCCACCACCCCTCTTGGCTCCTCCCTGCCTACAGTCTTGACTCCCACACGGCCCTGGGACAACTGGCCATGTGGTTTTGCAGACTTCTCTTCCCTCTCCTTCTAATTCTCAAGCCTGCCTTAGGCGAGTTTAGCTGCTCTACTGGATTGCCCAGTCACTGCTTCCCTGTCTGGGGAGGTGACCTGCTCTTGTCTTATAGTGTTATGGGGGAAAACTATCTCTGGAAGAGGGTTAGAAGCATTCTCAGAGTTCCCAGAGATGGCAGAACCCAACTCAGGACCAGTGGGGTCCTTGGCATGTGTGAAGGAAAAGAATTTGAAAGAAAAGAATTTCAGCATGTGTCAGTAGCGACATATAGATTTACTTAAGAAAGCTAATAATGTGCATTCAAAGGAAAATGTGAGTGAGAGAGAAAGAATGGGCCATGAAGAGATACCTTTGGATTAAAGCAAGGAATATATGTTCAAGGTGTGGGGGTCCAGCCCTTCAGGCAATGGGGTCTGGGTCCTTCGATAGGTGTGGAATGAGACGAGGTCTCAAGAATATGCTCACACCAAATGCAGTGAAGAAGCGTATCTGTTTATTGCTTGTTAGTAGCTGTTTTTATACTATCTTTTTTGCAGTGAGGTATATAGAACAGGAATTTTTTACAGACTTGTTTTTCTAAAGGTTGAGTAGGTACATCTTTAACTAGAAAAGCCATTTCCCATGACTTTAATGGGGTTAAGAAAACAGTAAAGATTACAAAATACAATACGTAAATAAAGATTCTTTTAGTACAAAGCAGTGTTAAAGGTTAATGACGAATAGCCTAAACCCATTAGTTTAAATTTTTATTATTTGTTTAGCTCCTTTAAGCAGTGTTCTTATCTTTTTCTCAGGCAGCTAGAGAGTTAATGTATCCTGTGAAATTCCAGGGAGACAGGGTGGAAATAAGCAAAGACTCTCTGTCTTAAAGCCTTCTTTACCTATAGATATAATAGTAGACCTAAATCTCTTTGGCTTATTTATTTTGTTTCTTTACCTGTGTGCTGAGAGGGAACATAAGGCTGTTTAGTAACTAAGCTTGCAAAGCCCATTTCCTAATGTTTGTATGTGGTTAATGAATTTCTTATGGGTTGTCTCGAGGCACTGCTTTTTCAGCTAATATTGAGAAATCATAATCTGCCCATCCACTGTCTGTTTCTAAGAAATTTTCCTTTATAATTAATGTGAAAGCAAAACCCAAAGCACCCTAAATTTCCAGAATATGACATAATGCAAAGTGGGATATGCCACACATTCCTTCTTTTGGAATTGTCTGCCCTGCAGGACTCCAGTGGACTGAGCCTTGCTCAAAATCCAGCTATTAAGGAGCTGTGGCATCAAGGGATAATTCAGGCCTTCTCCAGAGAGACAGAGAAAGCATACAGACACTGACTTTAGGGGTTCCCATCTCTTCTTTTAAAGGAAATGTGAATAGCCATGTGCGGTGGCATATGCCTGTAATCTCAGTAGCTGGGAGGCTGAGGGAGGAAGATCACAGGTTGAAGGCCAGCCTAAGCAATTTAGCAAGACCCTCAGCAATTAGGGAGAACTTGTTTCAAAATTAAAATGGGAGTGAGGTGGGACTGTAACTCAGAGATAGAATGCCTCTGGATTCAATCCCCAGTTTAAAAAAAAAAAGGAAACTTGGTGAATGGTGAGTTTAGGAAGGTATGTGAGGGTGACATTTGTCTGGTGATCACAAGATGCTTTCTGGTGATCTGGTTGGTCATTTCCCCAATTCTTGACATGTTCTTCATTGTCTACTCAATAGATAATGCTGGAAAGTCTTCTAAGTTTCTCAAGAGACTGATTGTATCTTGTTTAAACTATTGATCGGGAGGGTTATTTTACAGTGCCCAAGTTAATTATCATAGGCGAGTGAGTTTTTTATTATCTTTAAATTTTACAGATTTCCCAGGAAATTGGGAGTGATGGACCTGGTAGAGAGACTGGCTTAGGTAATGACAGGCCTGGGAAAGTATTATTTTATTTTCTTTCTTTTCCCCCGTATGTCGCATTTCTATCTATTTAATTTCTTTTATAGCACCTCAGTGGCATCCAACCCTAAATCCCAGCCCATTGGAAAGTGTGCTTTTTTGAGTATCTGGCCCCCTACTCTCTCCCTGTGAATGGAATGGGGGAGCCAGAAAGATCAGGAGAAAGAGAAAGGAGGAGAAGCAGAGAGGGAGAAAACATTGATGAGGGGACCCATAAAGAGATAGCAAATCATGGGAGTCTCTTGAAAGTTGCAGAGTGAGAAAAAAAAAAAAAGTTGCAGAGTAAGATCTCCAAAGAGGCGAGCAAAACAGGGAAAGAGTCCCTTGGTTAGCAGAGGGGGAAGCACAAAGGGTAAGACTTCTCACACAGGATGGGGTGGAGATAAAAGTGTTAAAGCTCCTTCCAGTTGTAAAGGAGAATGGGGGTCCAGCCTCAAGGAGGTTTGCACTGCCCCAGGCAGTTCAATCTTTATCCATTATTTAACACTAAGGCTTTATGTCCTCTGAGGTCTGAGATCAGTCTTGATCCATGGATAAGTAAGGGGAGCTTTGTTATGCATCAGTTTGGTCCTAGCCTGGTCTCAGTCTAGCCTAGATCCTCACTGCTGCAGTGTTATAGGCTTCTCCAGGAGGGGACTGAATTCTGAAGAAAGGGGTCAAAAGACTCGCTTGTTGGTCTCCATGTAGGATTTCACTGCCTCTGAATTCCTTCTGTTAGAGTGACTGTAGAGGACTTTTTGACTCATTGAGGTCCTCTCTGTGTAGATGTGGAGGGGAAGCACTTAAATGGCATGTTTCTGACACTCAGATTGAAGTCTTAAGGCTCATCTTTCCCAAAAAACAAGCCTAAGGGAGGAAGAAGAAAAACGAAAAAGGAATTAGGAATGATTTCTTCTCGGGTAAGGTCATACTTTCAGTTGATTGTTCTTTCCTCTCCATCCTGAATTTTGATTTTATAATCTCTGGCTCTAAAGTATGCTCCCTGATTTATTTATTCATAGTCAGCCACCGCCTTTCCTCAGTCTCATCTCCATGCAGTCAGTCTCTCTTATTTTATACACATGCACACACACATACACTTATTTGGACATTAAAGTTAACTTTTTAATTTGTTTTTTAAACCTTGTCTATTTTTATTAAACTAGTCTAATAAAGAGCAAGTCATATTTAAGTACAGTTTATATATGTTCATTATACCAAAAGTGCTGAAATGCATGATTAAAAACTGATAATGAAGGTTAATCCCCTCCAAAATGTCATTTAGAAAAAACTACTCTATTTAGTTAATCTGTGTAAGTGTGCGTATGCACATGTGCTTGTGGGTATGTAAAAGACACCATCATTTTATTAATAAGTGTTACATTTATTTTAATATTTGAAAATATATCTTTATATGTTTTCCATGGCCTTAAATTATTTCCTATATTACCATGTTAATGAAATAATAGTAGTAGGAATAATATCTTATTACATACATGCATTTGCCTTTTATCTGGCTCTTTTAGTATCAAACTTGTTTTTTTGTTTGTTTTGTTTTGTTTTTGTTTAGGAAGCCAACTGAGTACTTTCAATACTGCACTGCTGCTTCATTATGTGATGCTGAGGATTCCATTTTGAAGCTGAACCACCTGATTCCAGGTACTAGAGCTGCTACTTACTAACTTTGACCTTAGATGAGTTTCTTAAGAGTTTCTGTGACAGTTGGTTCCTCTGTAAAGTGGAAACAGATCTTTCTCTAATTGTATGTTATGTTGTTATATGAATTAGTACTTATCAGCATTCACAATAACACTTATCAGATGAGAAGAGTTCTCATCTGCGTTAGCGTTGCTATTATCTCTCATTAGCGTTGCTATTATCATCATCATCCTATTTTTTATACCCCCAGCCCTAGTTTTTTTTATTCTTTATTTTGAAACGGAGTCTCACTAAGTTGCGGAGTGCCTCACTAGGTAGCTGAGGCTGGCCGCGAACCCGGATCCTCCGGTCTCAGCCTCCCGAATGCTGGGATTACAAGCATGCGCCACCACGCCCGGCCTCACCTTTCTTTAAAATTGCCATGAACTTTATCTTTGCCAAAGGCTCTATTCATGCTCCAGCTGCTCATCAGTAATTAGATTTCATTTGTTGTGTAGAGCATATCTAGCCTTTATATATTGTCAATCTTATGTTGCATTTTTTCATTTGCATATTTCTTTTATCTTCCACAAAATTGAAGATTTAGTGATATAATGGGTTTCATATTTCCTGATGGAAAAATATAATATAACAAAATTAAGGATATATGCCTTGTCCAAAATAATCTTTTATGGATCTAACAGAACACTGATTTCAACCGAAACAATCCTTTCTGTTCTTACTTATGTGAAGATAAGTACTTTTCCTATGACCCCTTGATATATTTTTTCTTTTGAGTACTGTAGACAGTCAGGAATATGGCTGTAGAATTCTCCCAGGAGAAATGGAAGTGCCTGGACTTTGCTTAAAGGGTTTTGTACAGGAATACGATTTTGGAGAACTCCAGGAACCTGATCTCCCTGGATGAGGATGAATTCTCTCCAGAAATTGGGATCCACCCTGTGTATCTTTGCATTTTCCCTCATGTACTTCTTGAGAGGCTCTTTATTGCTTAACTGAGACTGAACTATGTTGATTCAAATGAAACCTTCATAACATTTGGTGTCTTGATTATATACTTTTAAATTACTCCCTTTGTTTAAAATACAATCAAGTTGGCTAGCCATAATCTATTTATAAAGCACTTTGGTTTCTCTAAAGTTCTTTAAACATAACATGTTAAGTTTTCTTTGAACTTTATTGACTTTTAAGAATTTGATTCTAATGGTCTATTGTAATAATTCTTCTTCCTATCTCGATGTATCATGTATTTCTTGCTACACTAAACTAATACCTAATTTTATAGGAAACATAACCAGTTTGTTGCACTTAATGTGCGTCTTCATCACTGTTACTTATCATACTTAATGTTTTTCGCAAAATTTCTAAAGTTCTAGAAATTGAAAATGGTTTCATTCCATTTTCCTTTTAAACTGAATTTTGTTTTAAGTTTACTTTGTCTTTCTTGGCTTTCATTCCATGCTCGCCTGTTGTCCTCTGGCCATCATCGATTGCTTATGTTGCTGACCACCCCTGCACACTTTCCTCCATGAATCTCCATGGAATGGCCATAGATTATTTCTACACTCAGTGGATACTTATGATACTGCCCTAAATTACAAGGCATTCCCTGCTTTTGGCCATATGCCTCTTAAGGTTACTTATGTTCTCTTGTTGATCTTTGTGAAGTCAGCATTTATTAATGTTTTATCAAATGTACATTAATTTGTATTTGTTCATGGTAAGTGCTGATATATGTGTTTATATATAGCACGAGCATTGTTTATGTCTGTTTCATTTGAGGGATTGTATTAAGATGTCAAATGATAGGATTTTAAATAACTGGACGAGTCTAGCAGAAGAGGCACTGTTATTTTTAGATAAGATGGAAGAGATTTAGCCTAAAAATCTAATGTATGGAACTGGGGGTATAGCTCAATGGTAGAACAATTGCCTACCATGCCTACCATGCATGAGGTCATGGGTTTGATGCCTAGTACTACAAAACAAAACAAAGCACTAATATATGAGATTGGTAAATGCCTATTTTAAAAATACAGTATGTAGCCAGGCATGGTGATGCATGCCTGTAATCCCAATACTTGGGAGACTGAGTCAGGAGGATTGCAGGTTCAAGGCCAGTGGGCAATAACTTAGTGAGACCCTTTATCAAAAAAATAGAAAATAAAATAGGGCTGGAGGTGTAGCTCAAAGGTAGAACGCACCTGAGTTCAATTTCCAGTACCACCACCAAAAAAAAAAAAACCAATAAAATTATGGTATGTAATTAATGATTTTGATATTTTAAAAAATATTGACATTGAGACATAAAGTGAATAGTGCTCTGATTGTGTGTATTAGTGTATATTATTATGAAGCAAATCAAAATTAATGTGTAAAACATAACATAGCCCCTTTAAGACATCAACTTTTTAAAGTTTAGTGATAGAAAACCTCTGACCCATTAATTGCTTTCTCCAAATTTTCCCCTGCCCCATCCCTGGAGACCAGCAATCTATATTCTGTCTCTGCATTTATCTGTCCAGGATATTTGATATTCTTTTCAATATTGCTTTGGCCATTTGGTACCCTTTGCAGTTTCACGTGAATTTGAATCATTTCTATTTCTCAAAAAGGTCATTGGGATTTTGGTTGTGCTTACATGCAGTTTTTTAGATGGCATGGTAAATATTACCATCTTACAAATAAGAAGGCTTCCAGTTTGTAACTACGGAATGTTTTCCCATTTATTCAAATCTGCTTCGGTTTCCACCAGTAGTGTTTTTTACTAAATGTTTTTCTAGATATTCTTCAGATGTTATAAATTGTTTTCTTAACTTCCATTTCATATTGTACATCATTGGTGTTTAGAGCAGTAGCTGATTCTCCTGTGTTCATGTCCTGCAACATTGCTGACATCCTTTGTAGCGCTAACATTATTATTTGGGTGAATTTTATGGGCTTTTCTGTATTAGGATTATGTCATGTACAAATAGAGATCAGTTTCCTTTTCCTCCCAATTTGTACTCTTTTTCTTTCCTTTCCCTGCCTAATTACTCTGGACAGAACTTTCAGTACAAAGTTGGATAATCCAAGCTTGGATAGTGGTGAAAACTGGGCATTTGTATCTTGTTCCTTCTCTAGGGGGAAAGCTTTCATTCTTCTCCTTTGAATGTAATATTATCTGTGGGTCTTTCATGACTAATAGTTGTCAGTTGGGGAAATTCACTTCTATTTTTAATATAAGTGTTCTTTATCATAAAAGGGCCTGGAATTTTTTCAAGTGTTTTTTTCTGTTTACAATGATAGTTATAAAGTTTTTTGCCATTATCCTATTAGTGTGGTATTTACATTTGTTTTTGCATGTTGAATTCTTGAAATAAGTCCCCCTCATGTGTGATGTATAATCCTGTTAATGTGCTGCTGTATTTGGTTTGCTAGTATTTTGTTGAGGATGTTTGCGTGTTCATCGAAGATAATGGTTCTGTAATTTTCTTATGATATCTTTGATGACTTTGATACCATTAAAGTTGACTTCAGAATGAATTAAGAAATGTTTTGTTCTATTTTATATTTTGTGGGACAGGTCTAGTTGTAACAAACTCCTTTCGCTGTTATTTATCTGTGAATGGTTTAATTTCTCCCTAATTTTCAAAGTATAATTTTATTGGAGATAGGATTAGTTAACAAATTTTCTTTTCTGTTAGCATTTTAAGTATGCCATCCCATTGTCTTTGGATTCTATGATTTCTGTTGGGAAATTGAGTGTTAGCCCATTGTGGATTTCAAGATTTTCTGTATTCGTCTTTCAACATTTTGGTTTCACAAAGCTTCTCCATTTACTGTGGATTTATATCCTGATAAATCCATAGGAAGTTGAAGATGCATTTAATACTTCTACTGAGGATCATAACTCAGGAACACAGTACACTCTAGAGTTTGGTAGTTTACCCTCGTGAGGTTATAGCTGACTGGAAGCTGCCATTAGCTGCTGCCAACCAGCAGCACAAGGGAGTATCATTCTGCATATTACTTGCCTATGAAAAATTTCAAAATTTGAAGTATGATTTCCACCGAATGTATTTAACTCTTGCATCATTACAAAGTAGAGAAATTGTAAATTATAAGTTGAAGACCATATGTAATTTATCATAGTATGTGAGTTTATCTCATTTGAAATTCATTGAGTTCTTATGTATAGATTTGTTTGCTTTACTTTTAAGAGTTATTTGACTATTACTTATTCAAATATCCCTTCCACTCTCTTTTTCTCCTCTTTCTGGGACTCACATTCATATGTTGGCTCACTTGATGTTCTACAGGTTTCTTAGGCTCTGTTCATTATCTTAAATCTCTTTTTTTTTTTCCTGTTCCTTGGACTAGGTCATTGCAATTGACCTGTCTACAAGTTTGCCAGTCCTTTACAATTCCATGTAATCAAATCTGCTCTTAAAAAAAGAAAAAAAAAACCCCAAAAAATCTTCTGTTTATCCTTTCTAGGATATTTTATTTTATTTTTCTGTTCTAGAATTTCTATTTTGTTTCTTTTTATAATCTCTCTTTTTAAAAATACACTTTTATTGGTACATTGTAAATATAACCCCATAATGAAGTATAGAGTGGTAGCAACAAACATGACATAGCACAGGGTGTGTTTCCCTTCAGATATCTCTATTGATTTTATCTATTTGCTTAAACATTGTTCTAGCTTCTACTGATCCTTTGTCTATCATTTTCTTTAGCTCTTCAGCCATGTTTAAGATAATTGATTGAAGGTATTTTTTCAATAAGTTCAACTATTTATACTTCCTTGAGAAAGGTTCATGTGAAGTTCATTTTTCTTTTGTATAGGTCATACTTTACTATTGCTTTGTTTTACCTTGTAACTGTTTGCTAAAAACTAGACAGTTTAATTATGTTGAAACTTTGGAAATTATAATCTCCCCAGAACTTGTTGTTCTTGTAGATTGCTATTGTGTATTTATTTCTCTCACCTAATTTTATAGGGTGTGTTTTATTGAATTGTATATGTTTAAGGTATATAGCATGATGCATTGGCATATACATAAGTAGTGAAATGATTACTCCAGTCAAATTAACATAACCATTACCTTACATAGTCTCATTTTAAACTTTTTTTTTTTTTTTTTTTTTTTTGCGGTACTGGGGATTGAACTCAGGGGCATTCTACCTCCGAGCTACACCCCCAGCCCTATTTTTTTATTCTTTATTTTGAAACAGGGTCTCACTAAGTTGCGGAGTGCCTCACTAGGTAGCTGTCATTTTAAACTTTTTTGTGAGAACCTATTCTCATAGCATATTTCCAATTTCCAATATATTATTAACTCTAGTCTTCATTTGTATATTAGACCTCTAAAGAGACCAGTGAAGTGTTGGAGCAGTGTGATCCGTTTCTGAGGATCAGAAACATGAAATTCTCAGAATGTAATTCAGAGGTATTACTTATTAGACAGTAGTTAGTGCAGACCAGCTACTGTTGAAGTCTGAAATTGTTGTTTCCCAGATCTGTGACAGTGCCACTGGGGAAGTATAGGATAAAGGATAAACCATCAGATTGTCAGTCTAGATGTGGGAGATAAGCCTTTGAGAGAGTATACTAGGCAGGATCTACGAGGCCTATGTTATACTTTGTCTTTGGCACCCTAGTGTGCATGTTGCCGAAGAAAAAGTATAACTCAACTTAGGGTTGAATAACTATAGATAAGTGAACTTCCAGAACAGCTGACCCACAGGTGACAGGGAGCTCCCACACTTGTGCTCAGTCTATTGGTCCTGGTGCAGTGAGGGGCAATGGGAAAGATGGAGGAAAATTTCTACCATATGTTCTACCCAACATGTGAACTTTGTCATGTGTTCACCATGAATAGGTAGAAGCTCAGGACTAACTAGTGCAGTGACATTAATGCCACAATATGTCGGTGACATTATGGCATAATATAATATCGTAACACCTGAGGGCTTCTGTGTCTCTCTGATATTATTTCATTTATGTCCACTGTGACCTTTAATGCTTTCCTCTTCCTTCTAATGTCAAGTTGAATCTGTTCTTGTTTTTCTTAGGTCCTTGAGGTGCAGCATTAGTTTGCTTAGTTGAGGTATTTTGTGATTTTTTTATAGGTATTTATTGCTTTAAACTTCTCTCTTAGGGCTGCTTTTATTGCATCCCATAGTTTTTTATATAAAGTATTTCCATATGCCTTTTTCCTGAAGAATTCTTTAATTTCCATTTTAATTTCTTCATTGACCCTTGGGTTATTCTGTGTTATTTGGTTTAATTTACATGTATGTGTTAAGATTTCTGAATTTTCTCGTGGTATTGCTTTCTAGTTTCTATACCATTTTGGTCAAGGTATACACTGGGTGTGATATATAACTTCTTTAAATTTACTAAGAATATTTTCTTATCTCACATATTGTCAATCCTGGATTGAATCTGTGTGCAGTTGAGAAAATAGATACCTTGCAGCTGTACAGTAGAATGTTCTGTAAAAGTCTCTTGAGGTCCATTTGGGCTAGAGTATAGTTTAGGTCCAGTGCTTATTTGTTTATTTTGTGCTTGAATGATGTCTTTCTATTCCTGGAACAAGGTTTTGTTAACAAAAGTCATTAACAAAAAAAAGAACACTGAAATCAATAACAGATACTTGCCTAATTTTATTCTTCTCTTGTTAGGCTTAAATTCATTTTCATGATACGTGATTTTAAATCTCATGTAGATGTTGTCATTTGTTTTACATATTGTTTTATTTTCTATACTTTCTGTTTGCATTACACTAGGATTATGCAGTTTTTGTCATATCAATCTACTTCATTTTTATGTAAGAAAAATCAAAGAATTCAGGAGGTTGTATTTTCTTTTCCCTTATAATTTCTATATCATGCAGAAGGGAAATAAACATTAATTTTTAGAGTATTTTACATAATGCATCCACATGGAAAGTGTTATTACTGCCTGTGTGGGTTAAAGGTCTGTTTTCATTTCTGCTTCATTTTCATTCTCATCTCCCTGGACCCTCAGCTCTTGCTTTAGTCAGGGGATAGCAATCTGTTGTTCCAGTATATATGACCAATTCAGACATAATATGTTACAAATCAGTTTGAACCTGTGACATGTCTTCAATCATTCACAAATCTGTTGTTCCAGTATATATGACCAATTCAGACATAATATGTTACAAATCAGTTTGAACCTGTGACATGTCTTCAATCATTCACAAAGGTACCTGTGTAGTTTCAAAAATAATGACACATTAGAATTGAGGTAGGAGATGAAATTTCAAAACGATTGAAAAATTATCTAGAAAAAATGTTAAAGAAAAACATGAAGAGCATGTGAGATAAACCATGGAAATTACTAGAATATATGAAAGTAGAGAAGTAAAAAATCACATGAGAAGTTTAAATATAAAAACGCAATATTATAAAAATGTTAATTGTCCTTAATGTAATTTGTAATTTTAATTTTGTTCCAGTATGGATAGCATCAGGTTTTGGAGCTAGGCATGTTATTACAAAAATTGTATAGATGAATATACAAATAAGAATGATGAAAAAAACCCTGAAAATTAAGGTTAGGTGGCCCTGAGAGATGTAATTATTGGTGATTAGCCTGATAGATCAGTGAACTTAGTCCAGAAATAGACTAAAGAATACAAAAATATGTTTCTTCAGAATTCTGTAACAAAATAACATTTAGGATGGACAAGGACACAGAATAAATCCATATGACATTTTCAATGAAGTTCCTCATGCTCTTACTCAATTTGAAGTTAGATAAAATTATTTTCTGTTTCCTCCTTTGAAAAATTAAGAGATGGCCTATCTGTGCTGGATCTTCAAATGATTATCAGCAGTGCTCTGCTGAGGAAAGTCAGAGACTCTTACAGTCACAGCAACGTATTGCCCTTCACATAGAAGACGTTTCCCTGAGACCAGCAATGTATCTGCTGTGTGATCAGTGACTTCAGAGGCACGTGGTGCTCTGTAGAGCAACCCAACCACAGAACCTGGCCTGAGAGTCCATCCTCAAAAGGTGACTGTGAACCTGAGGCCTGGTACTAGATTCTGTTAAGAAACCTTGCCCTTTCTTTATCCTCTCCTGAGAGCTACAGGATTCCTTCTGGGTCTATCTGCCTCACTTCAATTCATAGGTGTGAACACCAATTTTGGTCCTGTCTAGGATCTCTGTCCTGACCAATCAGTTTCTCTAGGAGTTCAGTGTTCTGTCTTTCCTGGTATGCCCAGCTCGGGGTACTCCTCTTTACTAACAGAATAGATTTATGAAAGTGGAAGGATGAAGAGGCGACAGTCAGGCTATGCTGGGAGATGGGGCTGGGGCTCTCTAATCTGGTTTGATTTCTGATTTACCCTGTTATGGATAAATAGATTTATCTCTATGGTGTACAAACGCAGAAGGAATCCCAGTTCACAGAAGAAGTAGAGAGCATGAATCAGTTTTCCATAGACTCCAGTTTGAGCTCAGTCCAGAGTGTTGTCTGCTCAGGAAACCGTAATGATTTTTATCATATGAAGCTCCTTTTAACCTCATACAGCTGGGAACAGAGTGTACACTCCTCAGTAGAATTTTATACCTACATCACAGAGCAATAGAACACTTCCAAAGGATTCTGAAGGTGATGTAGGGACTAATAAGAGAAGATGAAACCACATTGCTGTCATACTTTGTGATATAACTGACTCTATGACCATTCAGCTCAACATGATTCTTGGACACTTTTTGAGCCTCACCAGGGTTGATTCAGAGAGATAAAAGGTTATTAATACCCCCTTTTTTTTTCCACTACAGCTTCTGGGTTCTGAGTTGTTCCCTCTGCAGGTTTTGAGATTTTACTTTCCCACTTCCTCCTGAGAATCAGCCTGTCCGCTTCCATTTCTTGTAACTTAACCTTTATTTTTGTCTTCCTCTATATTCTTTTTGCCATACTGGCGATTGAACTCAGAGGCATTCTACCTCCGAGCTATACCCCCAGCCCTATTTTTTATTCTTTATTTTGAAACAGGGTCTCACGAAGTTGCGGAGTGCCTCATTAGGTAGCTGAGGCTGGTTGCGAACCCGGATCCTCTGGTCTCAGCCTCCCAAATGCTGGGATTACAAGCGTGCACCACCACGCCCGGCTCCTTCCTCTACGTTCTTTTAGGCATATTATCAACAAGAGCTAGGTAACAGAGGGGCAGCAATGTTTACTAAAAGTTGACTAGCTTTGAGTCCCATTGAAAGGCCTGACTTTCTTCCTCAGGCTATGGAAACGGCGCAACCCCAATCAGTCACGAAGCCGGCTTCTTGATGCAAAGGCAGGAGGTACTTTTATTCCAGTACTGGGTCCCAAAATCCTCTCTCATGTAGGATCAGAAGAAAATGGGCCCTGGACAAGGGGAGGGGAGGGGTTTTATAGGCAGAAACTTCAGACAGTGCTTCTCACAGTAAAGTAACTAATTTCAGGGACAGAACAGAATACAGCCAAAAGAATCAAGGTTAGCTTTGACACAAATCTGTTTGTTAAGCATATCTTGCAAGAACAGCAGGTTCAGAGGCTTAGGGGGATGGAGCAGACTTCCGGGAGTGTATGCCTGGTCCATTTAAAATTTTTTTATTACACCATCAATTGCCATTTGGCTAGGCTGTGGCACAGAGGTTGGAGTGATGTTATGCAGGCTCAGAAACTGCCTGGGTGGACTCTCAGAAATAGATTCATTTATATCCTCACCAATTTCCTCATAACCCTAGAGCAGGTCAAATTGGGTCAAGATTACATTTGACATAAGTTCAGGAACATGCTAATAGCTGATCTTGCAAAATACAAGATCAAGGCATCAGAAGGTTACATTAGAAGGTAAGAGCCCAGTCTCCACATGTAAGATGGCATCTTGAATGCTGCATCCCACCTGCCCCATGGTGGAAAAACGCAAGGGCTGAATCAAACAGCCTTTATAAGAGCACCAGTCCCATTCATGGGGATGGAGCCTTTTTATAACTCAACCCCCTCCACAAGGTCACATCTCCTGATATTACACTGGGAATTAATGCACTGGGAATTACTTCAACATGAATGTTGAAAGGAATCATATCATACATATGAGTTATTTACATTGATAATCATTATACAATATGTTTGTACATACATACATATATACATATATATATAAAATCATCAAATTGTACACATTGAACATATTCAGTTTTAATTGTTAATATTTTTAAATGTTAAAAATAAATTATGGGGAATCATTTATATGATAATCAAAAAGGTCTAATGAATATTTTTGACACCGATAGTAATTGGTTATTTGGTGCTATAGGTTTGCTAAATACAAAAAGATGCAGATAGAACTAGAAGGAATTGCACACACACAATCTTCACAGAAAGGCCAACTCTGAGAGTAAGGTGAGGTTAACTTGGATGAGCCAGTAACAGATGGCAATAAATGAAGAGAAACCATAAAGCAGAGTGTGGTGGCACACACCTCTAATTCCAGTACTTGGTAGGCTGAGACAGGAGAATCACAGATTCAAGACCAGCCCCAGAAACTTAGGGAAACCCTTGGCAACTTAGAGAGACACCATTTCAAAGTAAAAAATAAAAAGAGCTGGGTTTGTAGTTCAGAGGTAGAATAACCCTGGGTTCAACTAAGGGAAGGAGGGAGGGAAAGATACAACAGCATTTCCAGAATGAATTGAATTTTGTTACCTTACTAAAAAATAATTAAATTTCTAGGTACACATCAGAACTATTTCAAATGTATTTCTCATTCAAATTTTAAATATAAATCATGCTATCTTTAGAAGAAAACAAAGACCATCTCTGTGGTCTTGAAATAGTAAATAATGTAAAAATGGGGGGAAAGGCACTTAAAGTACAGAGAGAAATAAAAATGAGGTTGTATTAAAATTAGTAACTTGTCTTCATTAGAAGACAATCTTAAAGAAGCAGAAAGAGAAACAGATTAACAGTAAACCAAGAGGTCCTGTCCAGCATATATATACAAATCGGTAAGAAAAAGACAGAGAAAACAGTGGAGAGAATGAGCAAAATAAGAACATCAGAATCTTTATAGGAGAGATTAGTGAATAAAAAACGTGAAAATAATTTCCTTAGAAATCAGAAAAACATAATTAAAAATTATATTTTCATAAAGCACTGGAGATACCAAAACAGAAAATACCAAGTGTGGACAAGGATGGGGGGTATGCCAGGAAACTCATACCCTGTTGTGAGTGGTAAAACTATTTGGCAATATCACCTAAAGGGGAAGAGATTGAACACTAGCATACCAATTACTACTATGTATTCCATGCTGTATTCCATTACAGCAGAAATTGGTACACATCACTAGTGCAGTACTCTGCCAAAGAGTGCCAACTGAAAAACATTCACATATGCATCAGCAGCAGATAATGAAGTTAATTGTTTCATATTCGAGGTACAGAATTCAATGCCATGAAAAGATCCCCACAGCAACATGTAAACATACGAATTCAAAAAAACCAATGACATTTACAAGCCACAGGCAGAAGAGCTCCTGCTATGTGATGTTTATATAGAGTATAATTTGCAGCGCTTTCTATTGATAGATTTCAGAATACTGCTCACCCCCAATAATGGTCATGTACAAGGGTGGGCTGAACGTAGTCTTTTTTGTCTGAAAGCATTCATACAGAGTAACATCCAGCTTTTTTTTTTTTAAGTTTCATGTGAAATTCACTAATGACCTATGCATGTATCTTTAAATATTTGACATGCATGTCAGAATTTGGTTTGAGGCTGGGGGTAGAATCCAAGGCCTTGCACATGCTAGGTAAGCAATTCTTGAGCTACATCCAGGTTCACAGTGAATATTCTTGAATTTGAAACAAGGTAGATAGATAAATATTATCCACAGGGCATACCTATTAAACCTCTTGTGATTAGTCTCTAAAAATAAGCTGAAGTTTTTAGGTTGAAAACAAACATAATAAAAATATAACTTTCTATAAAAAAGAATTAATGTTAAATTAGTATAAGATGTTATAATAGAAAAAAAAGTAGAGCAATTGTCATAAGAACAAAGATAAGTTAACAAATCTACTCCCATATACCCCTTATTATATTCCCCCAAATAGACTATTTCTAGTGAAGAATAAAAGTATTTGACTATATTCAATCATATACTTCATAGTTGCTAACCATTCATCAACACCATAGTGAAATAAATATCAATATAAATGATAAATTGAAAGCATTTTGTCACTTTAATTAGTATTCTTCTTTTGCATTCTTGGCATGCAGTTTTTTCAGTATAATTATCAATAGGTTATAACTATAATCTGAATGATTGTCTCATACACACAAATAATCATATATTTATATAAAAGTGTGTGTTACTGACAGTCCCTCGTAATGTGGCTATGAAATAATTGTTTTTTGGGTTCTGTGGAGATGAATACATTAACAAATGAAGACTGTAGTGGCACACACAATTCACATATTTATGAGAACATTAGGGAATGTTCTATTTCTTAACCAGGCAAAGTGTAGTCTGGATATATTAGAATCTCTGCTCATCAGAATAAAGGGGCTTAGAGTTGGGAAACCTGCATTGGTTAATGCAGAGAAGTATATCATCAAAGTACTGGGATTATCAGAAACACTCAAGGAAACCTGAATGGTACAGGAGAGAGTATACAGAGACACAAAGGTGCTCACCAGGAAGAGGACGGTTTTGGTAGCTCTGGACTCAGGGGAAGATCTTGGGGAGCGTCTGTTCCTATGGATATGTTGGACCTGCTGTTTGTGCCTGTGCAGGATGAAAACCATGAAGCTGCTGGCCCAGGGCATGATCCCCAAACACAGCACATCAGGGAAGGACAGCAGGACTGCATGTAGCTCTTCCATTTTGTAATGAAAACCAACAGAACAGTATCCAAAATCTTTTATCTTTGTGATATTATTGAAATTCATGTTGCCAGTTACATGCATGGGGACAGTGATATTTACTAGAATGTGGAGGACCCAGCACAACAATATAGAGGAGCGGGTGTACCTGGAAGCTTTCACTTTAAGCTCTGCCCACTTGGAGTCCTTAGGACTGATGGTGATGGCCTGAAAGACACTTAGCAGGCAGATGCTGCTGATGGATACACCCCGGCACACCCTCTGCACATAGAAAACAAGTTTGCATCCAGGATCACCAATGAAATGTCTCAACTCAAAAGCTGCCATTGCCTGGGGCACTCCTCTAAGGAGGAGGAATAGGAAGTTGGCTATACTCAGGTGCTCAATAATCAAATCTGTGGATTTTAACCTGTACCCAGAGAGATAACAAAAGAGATAATGGTAGAAAAGATAGAAATTCCCCAGGATTCCAATCACAGTCTGCAAGAAGAAGATCATTCCCAGTGCCAAATCCGCGGAAGCCATTCTCTGGTTCCCACCGATGGATAGATATCTTCAGACCCAGAGGATCCTGCATGGGAACATCAGGCATGGGCTACACGTAACGAGAGACCAGTAGAACACATATTGATGACTGACAGCTGCCACCTGAAACTGCTTATTGTAAAGTCACCTGCTCGTCACATGCTGCCTCCTGAACCTGAGGAATGAGAACAGCCTCTCCATCACCAATAACCATTTATGTCTTCAGGACAGACATAGTTACTGTCTCCCCTTAGCAGCTCCTGCACCAGAGCTTGAGAGAACATTTCTATTACAGCTACTGAAACTCACATGCACTGACTCTGCACAGGAGTAGAGCATTCTTGCAGATTTATCCCAGTCTTTATGACAAGCATGGAAACTATATGTGTACACTTCTCCTTATCCTAAAAATGGTATCTAAGCAGGCTGAACAGCAGATTCATTTTAGAATTACAGTCTTCAAGCACCTTGACCCTCGGGTTTCAATGTCAGGTGGATTAAATTTAATAAATGTTCATTACTGATAACTGCACTACATTCCATTAGGGACCTTCAAGCACTGGTGATAGGTCCACAGCGCTCAACTCTATTCGATATCCCAGTTCTCACCTCATGAATCGCTCTTCCTCTGTGGCCCTGGACCAGGTTCAAACTCATAAGATCCCCTTTATTTGACATGATCATTCTCCCAGATCCCTGACATACCTCCTTTCCTCACATATTATACCTGTCAGACTCAAATATTAAATTCTCACCTGAGTTCATCCTGCTTTCTGGATGGAGAGCTCCTTCTGAGGGCCCAACAGCCAGCCCTGTGTGGGAAGAGCAGCCAGACACTAGATATGGGTTTGTGATCACCTCCCCGCAGAGCTTCAGTGATCACTTCATCTGTCACAGTGATGACACTGCAGCCTTGGGAAGCTGAGAGCACATCTGGAAAGCTTTCTTACCTGCTCTGCTTACCAAAAGAAGTTAATTAGCTCCCATTTAGCATGCCAAGCAGATTGTAGACTGTGTGAGCAGGTTGTTTTCCTTCATTCCTGGACACAAACAATGGGGAACATAGAGGAGAGGAGGGAATATTGTGGTGTCCCTTGATGGATGAATGGATTTATACCCATTGGAATATTACTCAGCCATAATGAATGGGGTACTGTCATTTTCCACAACACAGAGAGTCTTGGAGGGCATTATCTTAAATGAAAAAGTAGATGCATGAAGACAAATACTGTTCCTTCTCTATATAGCTCAAAATGTAGATCAGAAGAATGATATTTTTTTAGAGACAAGGAAGAGTAGAGAGAATTGTTAACTGGTACAGCTATGCAGTTGAAAAAAGGAATAATTTATCATGTGTAATAGCATACTATCAGTAACTGTTTTTGACAGTGATAAATTATGTATTTCAAAATAACTACTAGACAGGATTTTTAGGTATTTATATATTTATTTTACTGGTGCATTGTAATCATACATCTTGATGCAGTTCAGGGTGATGGAGGCATACATGCACACAGTACTCAGTGAGCCCTCTCCCAGTTCCCATCCCACTTCCTCTCCCTCCCTACCTTCTCATGCTCAGCACAGTGATTGACTGATAAATTTGTGTATGTACATCATGTCCACTGAGTTAATTCCCTCTTCCAGTCTTCCTCCCCCTCCCATCTCCCTCAGTTAGGTCCCCTCCTTCGCTTCACTAAGGTTTATCCTTTGGAGTTGTTCCTGTGTCCCATTTTCTCTCTAGCTTCTGCATATGAGGGAGAAACATCCAGTCTTTAACTCTTTGTAACTGACTAATCTCACTTAGGATTATGTTCTCCAGTTCCATCCATTTCCCTGCAAATGATGTAATTTTGTTTTTCTTTATGGATGAGTAGAATTCCATTGTGTACATATCCCATAATTCATTCATCTGTTGATAGACCTTTCAGCTGGATCCATAGTTTGGGAATCATGAATTGTGCGGCTATAAACATAGATATGCATGCATTACTGTGGTAGTCTGGTTTTAATTCTTTTGGGTAGATACTCAGGAGTGGTATAGCTGGGTCATATGGTAGGTTTATTCCTATTCTTCTCAGTATCCTCCACATTGTTTTCCCAAGTGATTGCACTAATTTGCAGTCCCACCAACAATGTATCAGAGTTCCTACTTCTTCACATTCTCCCCTACATTTATTATTGTTCATGTTTTTAATGATTGCTATTTTAATCGGGATTAGGTGAAATCTTAGTGCAGTTTTGATTTGCATTTCTATGATTGCTAGTGATGTTGAACATTTTTTCATATATTTATTTGCCATTTGTATTTCTTCTTTTGTGAAGTGTCTGTTCAGTTCACTTGCCCATTTTTTACAAAGAACTCAAAAAACTCACCACCAAAAAAGCAACTCAATAAAAAATGGGCAAGTGAACTAAAGAACTAAAGAGTGGATATTTTTTTCTTTTTTTTTTTTTTTTGCGGTACTGGGGATCGAACCCAGGGGCTTTCTACCTCCAAGCTACATCCCCAACCCTATTTTTTATTCTTTATTTTGAAACAGGGTCTCACTGAGTTGCGGAGGGCCTCACTAAGTACCTGATGCTGGCCCCGAATCTGCAATCCTCTTGTGTCAGCTTCCCAAGTACTGGGATTACAAGTGTGGGCCACCACGCCTGGCTAAAGAGAGGATTTTTAATGTTTCCAACATAAAGAAATTTTTAACATGTAATTTGATAGACCTGACCATTGCAGTCACCCATATTACATATATACATGTATTAAGATATCACACTTTATCCATTAATACATATGGTTATAATGTCAATTTCAAACTTGAAAAGTTTATCTCTAGAAAAAAAAAAAAATATATATATATATATATTAATGAGCCAAAACCTTCATCTAGGTCTTTCCAGACTCCAGAGCAGTGAGAAATGTATGTATAATTCATCTTCCTCTATGTTATGCCCTGAATATATATGTCACCCAACTTTTATATGATGATATTTAACACTGGGTGTGTGGAAGGTAACTTAGGTGTAATAAGGTCATAAAATTGGGGTTCTTAAAAGAAGACAAAGTCTTGCCCTCCCTCTCACATATGAGAACACAGGAAGAAGACTGCCATAAGCAACGCAGGAAGAGAGTACACGCAAGAAGTTAGTGGGCCAGAGTCTTGAGCTTGCACTTCACAGAATGTAGTATTGTGAGAAGTAAATCTATTTTCTTCAACTCACTCAGGATTATGTTAGGGCAACCTGAGCTGATTAATACTCTAACCAAAGAAGTGACTTGGTCTTGTCTGTATAAGGAAAGCTTGATCATTTTCCCTCCTCCTTGCTTTTAAAAAATACTTTTATTGGTGCATTGTAATTAATACATCCTGGCAGGGAGCACGTGATGGAGCAAAGCAGCTCACTTTGTGATCCAGACAGAGAGAAAGAGAAAGAGACAGGAAGGGTCAAGATGCCCCCAAGCACCCGCTTCTCCCAAGGAGGCCCCTCCTTTTATCATTCTACCCTCTCTTTAATAGTCCATAAATTATGGAATCCATCAAAGGGTTAGAACCCCATGATCTAATCAACTTCCCAAAACCCCAGCTCTAGACATTACTGCCTGGGGGACCAGTCCACAACACATGAGTTTTGGGGAGACAGATCCTGCTTTGCATGAATGAGACTCAGATCACTAATTTCAAAAACATGGAGCGTCCTTGGTGTAGGATGAGAGTTCCTTTTGGGGTGATATGTGTCCTTACTATAGGTTACTGGTAATTTGAGTAATCCAGTAACACAATATTCTGACCCACATCATAAAGGTGAATTTCCACATTTAGTTTGGATTCATTAGTAATTATAAGTAGATCTCAGTATCCAAAAGTAAAATGATTCCTAAGTATTCTAAAGAGTGCCAAAACATAGTATTGGGGAAATATTTTTCAAAAGTTTTCTGTTATGTTCGCTATTTTCTACAGGGCACAGTACTGGATTAGAAATCCTAGTAGCTACTGCACAGGTTTTACTGTTTCTAAGCCAGAGCTGATTACCTGTCTGGAGCAAAGACAGCTCTGCAAAGTAAAGATAGAGGAGACAGTGTCCACACACCCAGGTAGACAAGAGTGAATGAAGAAGAGGACCCAGGCAAAAGGGGCACAAGTTAAGATGAAAGCCAAATGTGAAATTGTGGTTTGCCAAACTCTGCTCCCTTGGGAATGATTTTTGAGGACTGTAGATTTATTTATCTTGGTGTCACAGGGCATCTCCTTTCTTGTAACTAACTGGTTCTTAAATCCTCCTTCCTATGCAGTGAAATACCAACATATTACCAGCAAGAACTAAAGTGTTCTCCCCCTGTGAGGGCCAGATTGGTCTCATAGATCTGTTATTGCATTTAGGGTTCTGAGAAAATCTGTACAAGATTCGGAAGGCCTCTATGTGAAGACATTTTTAATATACTCATAACCTAAATTTCTCTAGAACCATCTAAATACTTATTAAAACACTCTCATCAAAGCCTTTCGCGAATTATTATTATTCATTTTTGTGACATTTTCCTGTTACATAGAGCACAGCATTGATTCTAAATGCCTCCTCTTCATGGGTGTACAGAACAGTGGAAAAGTGTCATTATTTAGAAGGATTCTTTTAAAATAGAACATGTGTGATTGTTGAAGATTAATGGGTCAAAGTTTCTCTTCCAGAGAAAATGAAATATGGAAATCCGTATTTCTCTATTTTTAGAAGTTAGCGTCTTTAAACCACTAAATTTTGGTTTGGGATTTTTTTAACTTAATTTTAATTTTTTGTTGGTGCATTATAATCATACATCATGATGAAGATATGCACACAGTACTTGGTGAGCTTCCCCCCAGCCCTCTACCACACTCCCTCCCCTTCCCCATCCTTGACATTGAGATTGGCGTTGATAATTTTTTATTTGTTCATCTTGTGGATTGAAGTGTTTGATCAGACCCCCTCCCCCACCCACTTTTCTCCCTTAGACACCCTTCATCACTCTACTAGGATTTCTCCTTCTTTGTATGGAGATATCACATTTTCTCCCTAGCTTTCATATATGAGGGAAAACATAATCCTTCATTTTTTTCTGACTGGCTGATCTCACTTAGCATAATATTATCTAGTTCCATCCATTTTCCTGTAATTTTGTTCTTTATGGCTGAGTAGAATTCTATTGTGTGTATATCCCATAATTTCATAGTTTATTCATCTGTTGATGGACACCTAACCTGTATATTATGATTTTGATGCCTATTTCCAACACTAGAATTGTAGGCAATGCAAGGTGGAATTAAGTATGAATCTGGCAATAAAATTATATACTTATTTGCCTATATAAATATTATCCCTATCTTCTTTAGGACTTATATATCTCTTTTTTCCTTTATGGGCAGTTTTGCGCAGGAAAATACCTTAAATTTGCCATGTAATTATTGATAAAGTTATATTTTCTTATGCCAGATAACTTTTTTATGATTTGAAGATATGTATTGAAAATTTTTATAATAGCCTTTTTAGGTATTTTAAGTTTTAACTGTGATAACAACCACATACCATGAAATTTACCATCTTTATTATTTTATTATTTTAAATATTTGCTCAGAAGTGTTTATTGCATCAAATCGTTATACAAAAGAACTCTAAAATATGTTCTTCTTCAAAACTAAAAATAAATACCCGTGTTAAAACAGTTGGATCTCCTTCCCTTCCTCTAGTGCCTGACAAACACCATTATACTTTCTGTTTCTAGGAGTTTGATTACTTAAGAGGTCTAGTATATATGGAAAGGTGCAGTATATGTTTTCATGACTGGCTTATTTCACTTTAGCATAATGTCCTCAAGATTTATCTTTATTGTAGATTTTTACAAGATTTCCTGCCTTTGTATAACTAAAAAGAATATTGTGTATTCCAAAGTTACCTCATCCATTTCTCAAGGTGTTTTGGGTTGCTTCTACCTGTTGACTTTTGTGAATAATGGTATAATAAATACAGGTATGCAAGTATTCCTTTTTTGACTGTACATATAAGGGTTTATTTCTGTACTTGTTACTCTGTTTCATATATCTAAATGTCTGCCTTTATGCAGATGGTTTGGAAAAAAAACAAAATCAAATTACTTTGATTTCGTAGCATTTAGTATGTTCTCAATAAAAATTTGATACCTTGATAAGTTTTTTACTCTTTTGCAGATCACTGTGTTGTGTTCACCCCCTTGAGAGTCTATGTGATTTTTTTTAGGATCACTTTTTCTATTCCTGCAGTAAATGACATTAGGATTTTGGTAAAAAATTGTTGGAATCTTAAAATATTATGGACATATTTTTATTATTGGTACATTGTAATCATACATCTTTGTTAGATACAAGCAGGTAAAGGCATAACTGCACACATCTCTCATTTAATCCTTCCGCAGTTCCTGCCCCATTCCCTCCCCCTCCCTCCTTCTCAAGTTCAGTTTAGTGATTGACTTTGATGTGTTTGTGAAAGTACATCATATGCATTAGGGTGTTTCTCTCCCCTCCATCACCTTCAGTTAAGTCACCTTCTTTGCTCATCTAAGGTTTCTCCTTCTTCGCCTAGAGACCTTCTTATGACTCACTTTCTCTCTAGCTTCCATGTATTAGGGAGAGCATACGATTTTTTTACTTTTCGTGACTGACTAATCTCACTTAACATAACGTTTTCCAGTTCCATCCATTTCCCTGCAAATGGGATGATTTTGTTCTTCTTTATGGCTGAGTAAAATTCCATTGTGTACATATCCCATAGTTTTGTAATCCATTCATCTGATGGACATCTTGGCTGGTTCCATAGTTTGGCAATTGTGAATTGCGCAGCTATAAATACACAGAGATGCATGTGTATACACATGTATTGGTCTGATAGTTTGGTTTCCATTCTTTTGGGTAGATACCCATAAGTAGTATTGCTGGATCATATGGTAGGTTCATTCTCGTTCGTCTGAGGATCCTCCATACTGTTTTCCAAAGTGGTTGCACTAATCTACAGTCCCACCAACAATGTATTAGGGTTCCCACTTCTCCACACCCTCGCCAGCATTTGTTGTTGTTTGTGTTTTTGATGATTGCCATTCTGATTGTGGTTAGGTGAAATCTCAAGGTAGTTTTGATTTGTGTCTCTCTGATTGCTAATGATGTTGAACATTTCCTCATACATTTATTGGCCATTTGTATTAAGAAACACATATGGACATCTTTTAATATTGTCCTCGAATTCTGAAACAAGAGCACAATGATAGTGTTTTATAATTTTCACCTTATAATTTTGTATTTTCTGGCTTCCTTCCATTTATTTCTGTATTCCTCATTGGTAAGAAAAATTAGTAAGATTTTAATATTTTATAACTTTTAAGACTTTTTGTATGGCATAAGTGTTGATATATTTCTGAGAATATTCCTTGAGATTGAGAATATTTTGTATTCTGATGTTGTTTTATGGAACACTCCCCATATCCCTGCTAGGCCTATATGTTTTGTAGTGTTATTCATTTCCTTATTGACATGTTAATATCTGTGTGGCTTTTTTTATTCATTATTCAGAGTGGGTTATTGAATTCTCCTGGTATGACTGTGGTGCTTTGTGTTCTATTTAGTCAGGTATGTGAATGTTTACTTCATATATGGGCACCCCTAAGGTGAAGTGCTTATATCCTTGTAATTGCTAAACCTTCCTAGTGAAAGGACCCTGTTATTAATATGTAATGTCTTTTTTCAGTTTATTGACATTTCTGTCTCGTAAGGTAATTTGCATAATATATTTATTATCACCAGTGCTCCCTCTCTATTTTTTCCCATTTGTATGGGATGTATTTTCCTTGTCTTCATTTTGAGCCTCTTTGTGTTCTTAGATCTAAAGTGAGTCTATTTTAGACATGGTCTAGTTGGGTCTTTTCAATCTCCTTATCCAATTTATGCCTTTTCATCAGAAGAATTTAATCATTTAATTTTAAAGAAGTTACTGAGGAAAATTTCAAGATTTTAGATGGAAAGCATGCAGTGATATCTTAAGTCCTCTAGGTTATAAAATCAAATTATTTGGTGGGCACTGATTCTTCAAGTTTAGTGACTGTGTTGCTCTCTACCAATATTTTATTTTTTAGAAGGGACTCCCTCAGCATTCCTCTTTGGGCAAGTCTAGTGCTGATGACCTTTTCATAAAAACTTATTTAAAATTTTATTTTACATCTACTTATGTTATATATGCACAGTTGTCACTGTGACATTTAATATATGTGTGCATATATGTATGTATATATATATGTGTATATAGATACACACAATGTGTAATCATTATATTATCTGTGCTTGGCAATGATTAATTGAGCATTTCAAAATAGCTTGCAGTGTTCAATTTTTGAATACTATTTTGAAGCTATTTCAAACTATTCAATTAATTGTTGCAAACCATAGGTATCTGACTATCCTAGAGAAGAGTGGAAATTATTCTTCATAAAGATAAACTTTTGCCGGGCATGGTGCCACATGCTTATAATCCCAGTACTTGGGAGGCTGAGACAGGAGGATCCGTGTTGGCGGCCAGTCTCAGCTACTTAGTGAGGTCCTCTGCAACTTAGTGAGACCCAGTTTCAAATAAAGAATAAAAAATAGGGCAGGGGGTGTAGCTTGGAGGTACAGTGCCCCTGAGTTCAGCCCCTACTACTGCAAAAAAAAAAAGATAAACTTTTGAGTTTTGCTTATGTCAGAAAGTTTGTACTGCCTTACCTTGTTTTATTGTGCTACACTTCATTACACTTCACAAATATTGCAGCTTTTACAGCTTAAAGATCTGAGTCAAACCTACCATGAGCAAGTCTGTTGGCTCCATTTTTTTCAACAGCATTTGGTCACTTTGTGATTCTGTGTCACATTTTGTTAATTTTCACAATATTTCAAACATGTTCATTTTTATTCTAATTGTTATAGTAATCTTATGTCGGTGATTTTGATGGTCCTCCTTAAATTATTTGGGAAACCATGAAACACACCATATAAGATGGCATACTTTATTAATAAATGTTGTTTTCTGACTGCCCCATCAACATGCTGTTCCCCCTCTCTCACTCTTCTCGGGCCTGCATATTCCCTAAGAAACAATAATAATTTAAATTAGTCCACTTACAACACTCAGATTTTACACTAGAATTGTCCTGCATGGACTTCATGGTGAAAGCATGGTTTCCTTCTCAGCCTGGTACTACCTTACATCCACCCTCTTTGGGAGGGAAAATGTATTTTGTCAGTTGAGAAAATTGATGTCATGAAGTTGCAGTGTAGGTTATGCTCATATACTTACTACTGTTGGTGGAATTGACATATGCATCTCATTGTGCATCTATTATTCTATGTTAATATACCAAGAAAAGTCTCTACAGTATCAGAAAATAAGATGTGTATTTTGTCTTATGTTCACCATGAATAGGTAGAAACCCAAGACTGCCTAGTCCACTTCTCCGATCTTACTGCACTTAATTCTATTGTATTCTTTTGTTTTCTTCCTTCTACTAATGTTGGGTTGGTTCTGTTACTGTTATTCCTAGGTCCTTGAAGCGCAATAATAAATTGCTTAGTTGAAGGTTTTTCTTCTTAATTAATGGAGGTGTTTATTGCTGTAAACTTTCTATGAGGGCTGCTTTTACTTTCCCCTTAGGTTTTAGTATGAAGTATTTCTATATTCATTTGTTCTGGATAATTATTGAATTTCAATCTTAACTTTTTTTTATTATTATTCGTGCATTGTAAGCATACCTCTTTGTTAGGTACAAATTGATAACGACATATGTGCCCACATTTCTCATTTGACCCCTTCCCCAAATTCCCACCCCACTCCCTCGCCCTCCCTCCCTCTCAAGTTCAGTTTAGTGAGTAACCTTGATGTACATTAGTGTCCCCCGCCCCCATCCATCCCCTTCGGTTAAATCAACTTTTTTTTATTGAGGGTCTCTCCTTTTCCATCTGGAGACCCTCTTATGCTCCATCTTCTCCCTAGCATCCTCATATTAGGGAGAACATATGCTTCTTTACTCTTTATGACTGGCTAATCTCACTTAACATAATGTTTTCCAGTTGCATCCATTTCCCTGCAAATAACATGATTTTGTTCTTCTTTATAGCTGAGTAAAATTCCATTGTGTACATATCCTATAGTTTTGCAATCCATTCATCTGTGGATGGACATCTTGGCTGCTTCCATAGTTTGGCTATTGTGAATTGTGCAGCTATAAACATAGATACACATGCATCGGTCTGATAGTTTGGTTTCCATTCTTTTGGGTAAGTACCCAGAGGTGGTATTGCTGGATCATGTGGTAGGTTCATTCCCATTCGCCTGAGGATCCTCCATACTGTTTTCCAAAGTGGTTGCACTAGTTTGCAATCCCACCAACAATGTATTAGAGTTCCCACTTCTCCACATCCTCGCCAGCAGTTGTTGTTGTTCATGTTTTTTATGATTGCCATTCTGATTGGAGTTAGGTGAAATCTCAAGGTAGTTTTGTTTTGCATCTCTCTGATTGCTAATGATGTGGAACATTTCCTCATACATTTATTGGCCATTTGTATTTCTTCTTTTGTGAAGTGTTTATTTAGATCCTTTACTCATTTTTTGATTGGGTTATTTGTTTTCTTGGCTGTGGTTTTCTTGAGTTCTTTGTATATCCTAGATATTAGACCTCTATCTGTAGAGTAACTGGCAAAAATCTTTTCCCACTCTGTTATTCGGTAGCTCTTGGCTTAATTTCCATTTAAAAGATTTCTGAATTTTTTCTGTTTCTATTGATTTCTAATTCTAATTTTGGTAAATATATACATTTATATTCTTTGTTAAGATTTGTTTTCTGACCTAATTACAGTATATCCTGGAGAATGGACTGTGTGCAGTTGAGAAAATACATACCCAGCAGCTCTAAGATGGAATGTTCTAGAGTTGTCCATGAATCCCATTTAGGTAGAGTATAGTTTGGATGTTCATTTTGTGCCTGGGAGTGACATACTGTTAGCAAAAGTCAATAACAAAGAAAAAATACTGAATTCAATAACAGGTGTTGGCCTGATTTCATACTCTTTATTTTTAGGTTTCAACCCATCTTTTCTTGTTAGAAGATATTAACTCTTAGAGAAGTGGGCATTTGTTATATATTTTGTTTTACTTCATATATTTGCATTTTACCCTAGATTTATGCAGTCTTTGATCATTTCAGTCAACTTCATTTTTATGTGGGAAAAACATCAGAGAATTTAAATATTTGTTTTCTCTTTTGACTTATCACATAGTGGTGAGATAAACATTAATGTTGGAGTATATTAAATTTTAGAAAATGGTTTGTATTTGTATAGAAATAGTTATTTCAGCTTGTGTGGGGTAGGAAACTGGTTTCTTTTTATTTTTGCTTCATCTTCAGTCTCATCTCCCTGGATCCTATCGCTCTTGCTATAGTCAGTGGATAGCAGGCTATGATTCCAATGGGTCCAATTCAGAGGGAATATACTATCAATCAGTTTGAACCTATGACATGTCTTCAAATCATACACAAAGGTACCGATATTGGTGTTTGTATAAAGTATAAGAGAGGTTGTAGTGCTGTCTGCAGATAGATATCAGTATCTGTTCAGTGGCAAGGAAAATGGAGTGATACCTGAGCTGAACATCCTCTGATTTTAATCTCAAAGAGTCATACAGAGTTATGTCCAGTCTTTGAAATTTCATATGAAATCCACTAATGAGAACTTGTTTTGGGTGCTGGGGATGGAACTCAGGGCCTCGCACAAGCAAGATGATAACTTTCCCCTGAGCTACACCCACAGGCCCAGGTCAAAATCTTTTTAGTTGAAGCAAGGTAAATAGATTCATGTAATATTATCCAGATGGCACACATTATAGCTCTTGACACTGTAATGAAGGTCTAAAAATAACTATAATTTTAGGTGAAGAATAAAGAGATAATAAACATACAGCTGCCAAAAAAATAAGATTTTGCTAAATTCATATTAAAATTAATAAGATGTTAAGACAGAAAATGAAAATAGTTTGACAATTGCTTGTGTAGCTATAAACATAGATACACATGCATTGTTCTGATAGTTTGGTTTCCATTCTTTTGGGTTAGATACCCAGAAGTGGTATTGCTGGACCATATGGTAGGTTCGTTTCCATTCATCTGAGGATCCTCTATACCGTTTTCCAAAGTGGTTGCACTAATTTGCAATCCCACCAACAGTGTATTCAGGTTCCCACTTCTCCACACCCTCGCCAGCATTTGTTGTTGTTTGTGTTTTTGATGGTTGCCATTCTGATTGTGGTTAGGTGAAATCTCAAGGTAGTTTTGATTTGCATCTCTCTGATTGCTAATTTGCAATTGCCAAACTATGAAACCAGCCAAGATGTCCATCAACAGATGAATGGATTATACAACTATGGGATATGTACACAATGGAATTTTACTCAGCCATAAAGAACAAAATCATGTTATTTGCAGGGAAATGAATGGAACTGGAAAACATTATGTTAAGTGAGATTAGCCAGTCATGAAAAGTAAAAAATCATATGTTCTCCCTAATATGTGGAAGATAGGGAGAAAATAGACATAAGAGGGACTCCAGATGAAGAAGGTGAAACCTTAGGTGAACAAAGAAGTTGACTTACAGAAGGTGATGGGGGGAAGGAATCATCCTAATGCATACGATGTACTTTCACAAAGTCAATCACTAAACTGAACTTAAGAAGGAGGGAGGGCAAGGGAATGGGGCGGGAATTGGGGAAGGGTTAAATGAGAAATGTGTGCATGTATACCTTTACCAGCTTGTACCTAACAATGCACCAATTTTAAAAAAAAAGAAAAGAAAAAGAAAAAAAGAAAAGAAAATGAAAATAGGACAGATATCATGAAGAACACAAGTAAGCTGACAAATCTAGTCCCAAAAGATCTTTTATTATATTCCAGAAAATTAGACTATTTATTCTTTTGAATATAAACATTTGACTATAGTCAATAACATATTTTAAAGAGATATTAACCGTTTATCAATATTATATTGAATTTGTCAAAATAAATGATTAATGGTATAGGATTTTACTATTGTTGTATTTAGTATTACCTTTTATATACTTAACATGCTATTTTCCAGTATTATCGCTTGACAGAAAATAAGCATAATCTGAGTGATTTTCTCACATACACATATACACTGATATACACACATATTTGAGCTCACATTTATATTTATACAAATATATGTGCTAATAGTCTTATGTCGTTTGACCATGTCATAATTATGATTAGTCTATGAAGATGAGTAAAGATACAACTAAACATTGTATAGGTACATAAATTTACATATTTATGAGAATAACAGAGGAGGTTCTATTCCCTATCCCTTTTTAAATTTTTCACTTTTGTACTAAGGATTGAACCCAAGGACATTCTACCTCTGAGTTACACTTCAGCCCTTTTGACTTTTTGTTTTGAAACAGGGGCTTTCTAGGTTGCTGAGAGTCTCGATAAGTTGCTGAAGCTGGTCTTAAACCTGCAATCCTGTGATCTTCCTGTCTAAGCTTCCCAAGTACTAAGATTAGAGGTGTGTGCCATGATGCCCCACTGATGTTCTGTTCTTAATCCAGGTGAAGCAAAGCCTGGATACCTTGGCATCTCTGCTCATGAGAAGAAAGGGGCTGAAAACTGGGAAACTTGAACTGGTTAATGTAGAAAAGTACATCATCAAAGCATTGGGTTTATCAGAAATACCCAAGCAAATCTGAAAGATACAGGAAAGAGCATTCAGAGACACGAACGTGCTCACCAGGAGGAGGATAGTTTTGGTAGCTCTGGACTCATGGGAAGATCTTAGGGAGAGTCTGTTTTCATGAATGTGTTGGACCTGCTGCTTGTGCCTGTGCAGGAAGAAAACCATGGAGCTGCTGGCCCAGGACATGATCCCCAAACACAGGACATCAGGGCTGCACGTAATGACTCTCCAATTTTGTCATGATGACCAACAGAACAGTATAAGAAATCTTTTGTCTCTGTGCTATTATTGATGCTTTTTCTTCCAGTCACTTGCATAGGAACAGTGATATTTACGAGAAGTTGGAGGACCCAGCACAGTAATATGGAGGAGCCAGTGTACGTGGGAACTTTCACTTTAAGCTCTGTCAACCTGTAGTCCCTGGGGCTGATGATAATGGCCTGGAAGACACTCAGGAGGCAGGTGCTGCCCATGGACATACCTCTGCCCACCCTGTGAATATAGAAAACAAGTTTACATCCATGATTATTAATGAAATGTCTCAATCCAAAAACTGCCATGGTCCCTGGAACTCCTCTAAAAAAGAGGAAGAGGGAGTTTGCTATACGTAGGTGCTCAGTAATCAAATCTGTGAATCTTAACCTGCATCCAGAAAAATAACAAAAGAGATAATTGAAGAAAAGATAGAAATTCCCCAATATTCCAACCAAAGTCTGTGATAAGAAGACCATTCCCATTGCCAAATCCCTTGAAGCCATTCTGCCAGTTTTCACAGACAGATAGTTATCTTCAGAGCCAGAGGATCTTGCATGGGAACATCAGGCATGGGCTACATTTAAAATGTCAACTAAACCCCGTATTTCTACTTGCTAGTAGTTCCCACTTAGCAATATTGATTTAAAGATTTTTTTATTAATAGAATTCTATCATTTAGCATATCTATAGTTTAAAGTACATTCTGCCTGGATGTGGTGGTGCTCATCCATGAACTCAGTACTTGGGAGCCTAAGACAGGAGAATCACAGGTTCATGGCCAGCCTCAACAACTTAGTGAGACCCCTAGCAACTTAGCAAGACCCTGTCTCAAAATAAAAAAAATTAAAAAGGGCTGGGGTTATAACTCCAAGGTAGAATGCCCCTGGGTTCAATCTCTAGTACAAATAAAAGTTTACTACAATGTATTAATAACTATTATAAAGGGTAGACAAATAATCTTTATATCCTTTATCATTTATCATCCTTTACATTCTTTGAGGCAGGCACTACCATTATCCATTATAAAGATGAGGAAATTATAAACCAAATGAGGTTACATGATTTGTCTAAAGTTCTGCACTAATTAGTGTAGAGGAGACTTGATTGTCTAGACTTCTTTTAAAGAGTGCATTTAGATACCATGCACTTCTTTCAAAGCTAGTGAGCTAAGTTCTTCCAATAATAGAAATACATATTTAATTTTTATTTTATACTTTATCATTATATTTTACATTAGAGATATATAATTTTCTAATATTGCTTTAAAAGTCTACTGGTCTGTAAATAGTTATTTCATAAGCCAATATCAAATATGAATAAACTAAAAAATCTTTATAAAACATCATTATATTCATTGAGTACAATCACATATTACATCAACCTGGCCCAAGATGGATTTAATGCATACAAGATTGGCACTTTATCAGGATGGCCACAGAATGATCATTTACTTTTGATAGTGTGTGTGTGGTATTGGGGCTTGAACACAGAATCATGCACATGCTAAGCTGTGGATCTACCACTGACCTACACCATCATTCTTTTTAATTTTTATTTCATTTTATTTAGAGACAGGGTCTAACATCCCCAGGCTGCTATCAAACCACCAATCCTTCTGCCTCAAATAACTACAGGCATGGGCCAGAGTTCCAGCACTCATTTTCTTTCATACCAGGAATAAAAAGCACAACTAACCCTACCACAGGAATTATGGACCTTATTGTTTTTCACACCCTAAAATGTGGCACATGAAATACTAGTATATAATGAAAGAGAGTAGAGTAGAAACTAAATTGTTACTGATACAGCTCAATGCTAATTAGTTAAGATATAAGTGAAATAAAATAACTAGCAATGAGATGAGGTATGAAAATATTAATATAGGACAGTTGTAGAAAATTAAATATGTGAAGATGGACTCTTGTGCATTTTATGAATTGAAATGGTAGATGTAGGGACTGATTAGATTCCTCAATATTTATTTTTAATTGACAAATAATTATGTATATGGGTATAATATGATGTTTTTTATCTGTATACACCTTGTTGAAAATGTCTATCAAATAATTAACAAATGTATCACTTCATGAACTTATCATTTTGGGAGAAATAAGAACATGCTATTATAATTTTACAAACTCAAGGATCTTACCACAAGACACACTGATGACTGACAGCTGCCATCTGAAACTGCTTATTGTAATGTCATCTGTTCCTCACATGTTGCTTTTCAAAGCTGAAGAGTGAGAACAGTCTTCTTTCAGCACCTCCTGCACCAGAGCTCAAGAGAATCTTCCTGTTACAGCCACTAAAATTCACATACACTGACTCTGCACAGAAGTAGAGCGTTCTTGCAGATTTATCCTAGTCTTTATGACAAGATAGAAGTTGTATGCCTGTACTTCTCCTTATCCTAAAGATGATATCTAGGATTAATGTAAAGCTGGCTGAACAGCAGATTCTTTTCAGAATTATAGTCTTCAATCACCTTGACCCTCAGGTTTCAATGTCCCATGGATTAAATTTAATACATTTATTATTGATGACTGTGCTAAATTCCATTAGGGACCTTCAAGCACTGGATCCACAACATTCAACTCTATTCAATATCCCAGCTCTCACCTTAGGAATCACTCTTCCTCGTATGTGGCCCTGGACCAGATTCAAACCCAAAAGATCCCCTTTATCTGACATGACCACTCACCCAGACTCCTGATATACCTTCTTCTCTCACATTCTACTTGTCAGACTCAAATATTAAATCCTCACCTGAGTCCATTGTGCTGTCTGGATAGTAAGCTCAGTCCAAGGGTCCTGTGCAGGAGAAGCACCCAGACACTAGATATCAGTTTGTGATCCTATGACCTCACCTCCCTGTGGAGCTTCCATGATCATTTCACCTGTCACATCTATGACAGTGTAGCCTTGGGAAGCTGAGAGCACATCTTGAAAGAATTATTGCCTGTTATAATTGTCAAAGCAACTTACTAGCTCCCAGCTAGCATTTCCAAGGATACTTTGGAGTGTCTGAGGAGGATCTTTTTCTCAAACCCAATGAATAGATGTGGGAGGGGGAGCACATAAAGGGGAGCATTTGGTGTCCATAAATGGAGAAATGGATGAAGGAATTGTGGCCTGGATACCCACTGGAATAGTGTTTAGCCATAGAAAACAATGAAATATTGTCTAATGCATCAACATGGAGGAACTTGGTGACTTTGGGGAAAAAGTGAGCACATTTACCTGCAGTGAAAATATAGATACATAAATACAAATGCTGAATGTTTCACTAGTATGTGGAAACCAAAGATGTTGGTCACAGTAGAGAATAGAAGAGAGGTTAACCAGAGGCAAAAAAAAGTGAGGAGGTTAGAGGGGTGAAGTTGGGAATAACTTCTAATGCTCTACAATAGTAGAGTAATTTGAACTGAAAAAATTAATTGTACACTTAAGAACAACTAGTGGAGAGGATTTTGAGTGTTTCCAACAAATAAAATGATAAATGTTTAATGTGATAAGCCAGTTTCTCTGATCATTACATAATATATACATATACTTAAATGTATCTCTGTTGCTCATAAACATGTACAATTATGTCAATTCAAAATTATAAAAATCCATGTCCAGAGAACTATATACATAATTTGTTTTCCTCTGTGTTCTGGACTGCATGATTACATTGCCTGAAATGTATATAATAGCATTTGAGATGGGGTGCATGGAAAATAATTGGTGTAATGAGGTTATAACTTTGGAGTATCATAATGGGATCAGTGCCCTTTAAAAAAGAGATTTTGTCATCTCTCTCGATGCATGGGGGCACAGCATGAAGGCTGCCATGTGTAACAGGAAGGAAGCACACACAACAAATTAACAGGCCAGAATCTTGACCTTGGTAGCCTTCACAGATAAGAGAAAACATACAAGTATTTCTTTTTTGAGACTTGCTAATCTAGCTTAGCATAATAGTCTCAAGTTCAAGTTTTATCCATTTTCCTGCCAATGATATAATTTTGTTCCTCTTAATGGCTGAACAAATTCCCATTGTATATATATACCACGGTTTTGTGATCCATTCATCTGTTGATAGACACTTAGACTTATTCCATAATTTCGCTATTGTGAATTGTGCTGCTACAAACACAGATATGCATGTATTGCTATAATATTCTGACTTCAGTTCCTTTGGAAAGATGCCCAAGAGAGGCATCACTGGGTCTTATGGTGGTTCCATTCCCAGTCTTCTGAGAAACTTCCACACTGATCTCCATAGTACCTGTACTAATTTGCAGCCGCACCAAAAGTGTATAAGAGTTCCTATTTTCCCACATCCCCACCAGCATTTATTATTGTTTGTGTTCTTGATGATTTCCATTCTAAGTGGAGTTAAGTGAAATCTCATTGTGGCTTTTATTTGCATTTCCCTGATTGATAATGATGTTGAACACTTTTTTCATATATTTATTGGCTATTTGTATTTCTTCTTTTGAGACATGTATTCAGTTCAGTTGCCCATTTTTATTTTTTATTTTTTTAGCATTAAGTTTTTTTAAGCTATTTTTACATTCTAGACATTAGTCCTTTATCAGATGCATAGCTGGCAAAGAATTTCTCCCATTCTGTAGTCTCTTTAGATTCTTTTCCCTTGCTATACGGAAGCTTTTTAGTTTAATGACACTCCATTTATTAATTCTTGTTTTTAATTTCCTGAGTTTTTGGAATCTAATTGAGGAAGTCTCTACCAGTAACATTATATGTTGGAGTATTGGTCCTGTGCCCTCTTCTGGTAGTTTCAGAGTTTCTTGTCTAATTTCTAGGTCTTTGATCCATCTTGAATTGATGCTTGTGCAAGGTGAGAAGTTATGGTTTAATTCCATTCTTCTATAAATGAATAACCAGCTTTCCCAACACTATTTGTTGAAAAGACTGTCTTTTCTCCAATGTATGCTTTTGACACTTTTATCAAAAATCAACTGGCTATAAATATGAGGATTTGTTTCTATTGGTCTATGTGCATGTTTTTGTGCCAGTACCATGCTACTTTTGTTACTATCACTTTGTAGTATAATTTGAAAGCAGGTAGTGTGATACCTCCTGCATGGTTCTTATTGCTAAGAATTGCTTTGGCTATTCTGGGTCTTTTTTTAACATATAAATTTTATGACTGTTCTAGACCTGTGAAGAATGACCATGTTAATAGCAGTTGCATTGAATTTGTAGATCACTTTTGTAGCATGGCCATTTCCATTATATTTATTCTGTCTCTCTGATAGCATGACAGTCTTTCCATCTTCTAAGATCTTCAATTTCTATAATCTATTCGTCTGTTGATGAACAGTTTTATAATTTTCATTGTAGAGGTCTTTTACCTCCTTGGTTAAATACATTCCCAAGTATTTTTTTAGGTTATTGTGAATAGGATTTTTTTCTGGATTTCTTTTTCAGTGAATTTATGATTAGTGTGTAGGAATGTTAGTGATTTTCATAAACTGGTTTTTATATGCAGCTAATTTGCTGAAGCTGTTTATCACCTCTAGAGGTCTTCTGGTTGAATTTTTTGGATCTTCTAAGTAAAGAATCATATCAGCAAACAAAGATCATTTCAGTTCTTTCCCTATTTGTACTTCTTTAATTCCCTTCTCCTGTCTTATTGCTGTGCCTAGACTTTCAAGTACTGCGTTGAATAGGAGTGGTGACAGTGGGCATCCTTGTCCTATTACTGATCTTAATGGAAATTCCCTTAATTTTTCCTCATTCATTATGATGCTGGCTTTGGATATATCATATATAGCCTTTATGATGTTAAAAATGCAGAAGAAGTTGAGTTTTGTCAAATACTTTTTCTGCGACTGTTGAAATGAGAAATGTGATTTTTGTCCTTAGCTTTATTAATGTATTAGATTACATTTACTGAATTGTATACCTTGAACCAGCCTTGCATTCCTGGAATGAAGCCAACTTGGTCATATTATACTGTTTCTTATATAGTTTTGAATGCAAATTGCTAGTATTTTATTAACAGTCTGCATGTATTCATCAATGGTCTGTAATTTTTTTTTCTCATAGTATCTTTATTTGGTTTTGGAATTGAGGTGATACTGGCTTCATAGAATGAATTTTGTAGTATTACTTCTTATATTTCATGGAAGAAATTGAGGAGCATTGGACTTAGTTCTTCTCTAAAGGTCATAAAATTCAGCTGGGAGTCTATCTGGACCTGGACTCTTCTCTGATAGGAGACTTTTTATTACTGTTTCACTTCCTTTTCTTCCTATTGGCCTGTTTAGATTTCTTTCTATCCTCTTGATTCAGTTTAGATAGGTTACAGGTATCTAAGAATTTATTGATTTCTTCTAGGTTTTCCAGTTTATTAGAGTATAAGCTCTCAAAATAGTTTTTAATAATTTTCTGGATTTCTACCTTATCTTTGATGACATCTTCATCTCTTATCCTTGAAATTTGGGTCTATTCTCTCCTAGTTCAGTTAGATAAGCATATATCAAACTTGTTTATCTTTAAAGAAAAAAAAAAAAAACAACTTTTTGTGTAGGGACACATTCCTATAATCCCAGTACTTAGGAGACTGAGACAGGAGGATTGCAGATTCGCAACCAGCCTCAGCAATTTACTGAGGCCCTGTTCAAAATAAGAAATAAAATAGGGCTGGTGGTATAGCTCAGAGGTAAAACACCCCTGGGTTCAATATCAAATATCACCAGAAAAAAAACAAAAACAGCTTTTTGTTTTATTGATCTTTTGTTTTTTTTTTTTTTTTTTTTTTTAGCATTGAAGGAAGTAAAAGATGAAATAATCGAAATGAAGGCATCTATGCAAACTATAAACAGCAGATTGGATCACATGGAAAACAGAATATCACTCTTAGAGGATGACCAAACTAACAATGAATTTATTGATCTTTTGGATTGTTTCTTGTTTGTTCATTTGTTTTTCTATTTCATTAATTTCTGCCGTCATTTTGATTATTTCCTGCCTTTAATTATTTCCTGGCTTTGAGTTAATTTGTTCCTGTTTTTCAAGGGCCTAGAAGTGCATTATTACATTGTTTACTTGGAGTCTTTCTGATTTTCTTGTGTGAGCACTCAGTGCTATACATTTTCTGCTTAACACTGCCTTCAGAGTGTCTCATAGATTTTGGTAAATTGTGTCTCTGTTTTCATTTGACACTAAAAATTTTTTAAATTCCTTCCTTTATTTCTTCTCTGACCCAATCTTCATTTACTGGCGTATTATTCAGTCTCCATGTACTTATGTGATTCCTCTGGATCTTCTTGTTGATCTCTGAAGGGATGCAAGGGATTATTAACTTTTTAAAAATTTGCCAATGCTTATTTTGTGGGCTAAAATATGGTCTCTTTTGGAGAAGCTTCCATGAGTACCTGAGAAGAATGTGTAGTCAACTGTTGTTGGATGAAATATTCTGTAAATGTCTGTTAGGTTCAATTGGTTTATAGTGATCTTTAGGCCTGAATTGTCTTTACTAACTTTTTGTTTGAAAAACTGAGATAATGGTGTGAGAGGTATGTTGAAGTTTACTAGAATTACTGTGTTGAGGTCTGAGTCTTTATGTCAATGAGTATTTTGTATTTGTTTTTTAATGTAGATAGGTGTTCTGATATTAGGAACATAAATATCAGTAAGAAGTGGCTCTCTTTGTCTCTTCTGATGTTTTCTCTTAAAGTCTGCTTTGTCAGAGATGAGGGTAGCTAACCCTGCTTGTTTTCTGTCCCTATTTGTATGGAATATCTTTTTCTATCCTTTCAACTTCAGCTTGTTAATATTTCTGCCTTTAAGATGTGTTTCTTGCAGTAGCATATAGTTAAATAATGAGTTTTAATCTGACTTATTGGTCTATATATTTTAATTGGTGAATTGAGACCACTGACATTCAGTGTTATTATAGAGAGATGACTTACTTCCTATCAGTTTGAGTTATATTTTCTGTTTGAAACAGTATTTGTTCTCCTTTGCTTAATTGTTCATCTGATCATATTCAGCTTTTCTCTGATTCTGTGTTTATTTTTCATTTTTTTCATTGTGATTAACTTCTTTGAGTGTTTATTCTGGTCACAGTTTGGTCATCATATATCATTTTAGCTTTTGTTTATATTGGAAGGTTTTTATTTCTCCATCAATTTTGAATCATAGCTTTGCTGGAGATAGCAATCTTGGTTGGAGATTGTTATATCTAAGGGCTTGAAGTGCATCACTCCATGCTCTCCCAGCTTTAAGAATTTTGGTTGAGAAATACAGAGTAATTCTTACTGTTTTACCTCAGAATAGCACCTGGCCTTTTGTTCTCAACACATTTAAGATTCTCTCCTTAACCTTTATGTTACATATTATCCAAGTTGGGAAATTTTCTGATGTTATTTCTTTGAAGATAATCTTAATTCCCTTGCATTGTGACTCTATACCTTCTTCAATGCCAATTACTCTTAAGTTTGGATGTTTGATATTAACCCATATATCTTGAATGTTCTGTTCCTGCTGTTGTATTGTCTTTCCTATATTCTGGACTGATTTTTCAGTTTTGATATACTATCTTCTAAGGCTGAGACTGTTTTTCATGTGGTCTAGTCTGTTAGTGATAGCTTCAATTTATTTGTTTATTGATTTTTTTTTCAGCTCACTCAGGGTTTCTTTCTTTATTGACATGTTCTTTCACATCTTGAATATTCTCTGTGACTTCATTCTTAAGATCTTTGATGATTTTGAAAATAAAAAATCAGAATTCTCCATCTGGTATCTTCCATTGTTATGAGATTGTGAGGATGTGCGGATTTATTGTAGTCTTGGTGAGTTTTTTCCTACATTCTCAGGGTTCTTAGTTTTGCAGTTCTGTTTTGGTGGTTCCTGCTTTCTCTTTTTGCTATTAGTACTTACCTTTTTATAGTGAGTCCTGAGGTGAGTTATGAATCATTGAGACTCTGCTTCTTATAATTTGGCATTTAAACTCATCTCTCATTGCCTCTAAGTGGGTATAAAGCCTGGTCCATATGAGACTTACCAATGTCCTCTTTGCCTGGTCACCTCCTCTGGGCTGCCATGTGGGCTGGGCAGGAATTGTCTATTCAGCAAGATGGTCCATCCTCCTTTTCACAGTTTTGCTGATACTAATAGTGCTGTCTAGAACTCCCACCTTATTCAGACTTTCTTTTAATTTGTAGGGAGTTGAGCCTCTTGTCCCAGTGTTCCCTAATGGTATACTTCTGGTGTATTGTGGATTTATATAACTTGGCTTACAGCAAATCCCTATATTACGCACAATCTCTGTGGTGGACAGGATTGGAAAAAGACCATATGATTATTTCTACTAGTCTCCAAATGTTTTCCATATTCAGTATATTCACTTTGCTCATAATATATCATTGACTGTGCCTATATTTTATTAAGACCTTTGAATGGTTTTACACATATGACACAAGTATAGAATAAACATTTGCACAAAAATAAAATAGCACAATCAACCTTACTAAATAAATCAATTCCAAATATGATGACTTATATATACACGTTATACTTAGTAAACACAGACATGTAGCTGGAAATATGCACCAGGTTCAAATATGTGAATTCACTACTAATTAGTCACATAACCTCCTGGCTTTACCCTTATAACTAAAAATATTGAGCATTTTTCATATACATATATATTAGTTTTATACTTTTATGGTATGTTGTAATTCTCTATCATAGTGAAGTTCAAAGTGGTACAAGAATACATGCACAAAGCCCTTGGTGTGTTTCTCTCTGGATCCCACCCTGCTACTTACCATGCCCCTATATGTAAGTGAGATTGGTAGTGAGACATTCATATGTGGACTTAGCATTATTTGAACTGTTTCCTCAATACCTTTTGAAGAGAATTAAAGTCAATTAAAAGAATTCTTTAAAGAATTGAAGTCAATGATACATGCATATCCATGCTTATAGCAAAACAATTCACGTAGCTAAATTATGGAACCAACGTAGGTGCTCATCAACTGATGAATAGCCAAAGAAAATGTATGTATACACAACGGAACTTTACTCAGCCATAAAGAACAAAATTATGTCATGTGCATGAAAATGGATGAAACTGGAGAATGTTATGCTATGTGAGATCGGCCAGTCTCAAAAAGTCAAAGGAAGTGTTTTGTCTCATTTTTTCATATGTTTATTAACCATTAGTATTTCTTCTTTTGTGTGGTGTCTATTCAGATCATGGGACCATTTATTAAATGAATTGATAGTTTTTAAGATTTGTTTTTTTCCCCATTTTCTCAGTTGTATTTTCACTCTGCAGATTGTTTCCTCAGCTGTGCAGGATTCTTTTTTTTTTTTTTTTTAATGTAATTCCATTAGTTAGTTTCTGTGTTTGCTTCCAAGGCTACTGGAGTTCTATCCAGGAAATAATTTTCTATGCCAAAATCCTATTGTTTTCCATTATATTTTCTTCTACTACTTCCACATTGAGAGAAAATATGCCACCCTCAACGATTTCTGAGAATGACTAATCAATATAACAATATTTTAAATCTATCTTATATCACAGTATTTTATTTATTTCTCTGCCATTATAAAGTATTTTTGACAGTTTTGTGTTTTATATAAAAATAGTGCATTGTAATTATATACCATAGTGAAGTTCAGTGACGCTGCATTCATTATATGTTCCCCTTTAGTTCCTACTCCACTCCCCCCCATAGTCTTTATATTAATACAAGTCACTTTATTATGAAAAAAGGTTATTTAAGTATTTACCATCATCAGATCTCCCCTTTCTTCTCATCCTTCTGTGCTTTTTCTCCACCTCCCCATTCCATTAGTGTCTCCCCTCATTTACATAAGGTTTTCTTTATTTTCCATTTCTCTCTAGCATCTACATATGAGTGAAAACATTAGGCTTTCATTTTCTGTGACTGGCTAATCTAACCAGGCATAATATTCTTGAGTTCTATCCATTTTTTTCTGCAAATGACAATTCTGTTACTTATGACTGAGTAGAATTCCATTGTGTGTATATATATCATAATTTCATCATCCATTCATCTCTTCATGGACACCTAAGCTGATTCTATAGTTAGGCTATCATGAATTAAGCTACTATAAACATAGAAATGCATGTGTCTCTATAATAAACTGATTTCAGTGCTTTTGAGAAGATCCTCAGAAGTAATATGGCTGACTTATAAGGTGGCTCCACTCCAATTTTTTTAAGGATTCTCCATAGTGATCTCCTTAGTGGCTGTACTAAATTGCAATCCCACCAACAGTGTGTAGAGTTCCTATTTCATCATATCCTCATCACCATTTATTGTTTGTGTTTCATGATGATTGCAGTTCTAACTGGGGTTAGGTGGAATCTCAGTGTAGTTTTGATTTGCATTTCCCTGATTGCTAATGATGTTCAATATATTTTCATATATTTATTGGCCATTTGTATTTCTCCTTTTGAGAAGTGTCTATTCAACTCCATTGATCAAACATATAAATACACACTACATATATATAGATTATCTTTGTCATAGCATAAGACTAAATGCACACATTGTATGAAGAGCAGTATGAATGGAAAGACTTATTACAACGTGTTTAAGAAATCTAGGGGTATACACCATTAATATACAGAGCATAGTCATCATACATAAAGTCTCTAGTCAGTTATCATTTACATGACTATGCTCTGTATATTAGTATTCATATAACTGTGTATCTGCTATTAAAACTATTGGTTTTATCGTTTTACTCTCCATGCTAAATTGGTTTTACTGACACCTCAAACTGTTACACGGTTGATGGAATGTGTGTACCTTGAATGGAGAGCTTATCCATTTCCACTACTCTTTCCAAGTAGTGTATACAGTTCCACAAATGCTCACTAACATTCTTTCCATTCTCAGTATTTCACTCTTCCCTTGGCAAACCATGCATATCTGCTCATAGTTCTAATAACACTGTTGATGGTATAGCTTAAGAGACTGCAGAAAAATAGAGAATGATATTTTGAGAAAATTGACTTCTCACATAAGTGCAGGTTACAATGAGACCACTGTGCCTTCCTGCCAGTTGCTCCAGGCTCAGATCTCCATTTTCCCTGCTTCCTCTATGTGAGATGTCTGCCCCTGGGATTATGGGAGACCAGCGCCTCCTCTGCACACTCTTCTGTCTCTTTGGAGTTGCTTACCTGACACTCGAAACTTTTAATTGTTGCTGGGAATTTGGGACTGAACAAAGTTGTCAGAATCACAACCCTGAAGCCTTCACTGTCATTGCCACCACAGGAGAGCTGATCACTTCAGTCCTGTGGGGAGATGAGGTCATGGCATCATCAATGTTTATCTCTGTGCCTGGCAGTCTCCAGTCTCCCCCCACCCCCCACATCCACCAAGACTCATGGTTAATGCCCTGAGGTCACCATTCTGGTAGCAGAAGGGAGCAGGTGAGTGCCCTCTCAGGAGGAATCTCAAAAAGTATGGCAGCTTTGTGGTTGAAACAGCACCTCAGTGACCTGGATGCAAGCTTGTTTTCTATTTTCACAGGGTGTGCAAGGGGGTGGCTTATGGCAGCACCTGCCTCCTGAGTGCCTTCCAGGCCATCATAATCAGCCCAGGGACTCCATATGGGCAGAGGTGACACTCAGAGCTGCCAGTTACAGGAGAACCTCCATTGTCTTCTGCTGGGCCATGCATTTGCTGCTGAATCTCAACCTGTGACTGTGATTGTGATTGACAAAAGAAAGCCACCAACATGGCAATGCAAATAGACTTTGAATACTGTTCTGCTCCGTATTATGAGAAAGTCTGTACTTGGTCAGCAGAGTATAGTTCTCTATTACTGACATCCTGTGAATGGAGCTTATGCTCTGGACCAGTGGCTTCATGGTTTTGTTCTGTTGAGGCACCAGCAATGGGTCTAACACATCCGTAAGACCAATCTTTTTTCCAGACCCTCCCCTGAGATTTTTCTAGATCTGTGAAGAATGACATTGGTATTTTGATAGAGATTCATTGATTCTGTAGATCACTCTTGGTAAAATGGCCATTTTGATATTTATTCTGCCTATCCAAGAGCAAGGGAGATCTTTTCTCAATGTACATTTAAAAAATCATTGATGGGGAAAAGAATAGGTGGATTCTTTTTTATTTATTCATTTATTTATTTGTTTATTTATTTATTTATTTATTTATTTATTTATTTATTGCAGTACTGGGGATTGAACTCAGGGGCATTCTACCTCCAAGCTATACGCCCAGCCCTATTTTTTATTCTTTATTTTGAAACCGAGTCTCACTAAGTTGCGGAGTGCCTCACTAGGTAGCTGAGGCTGGCCGAGAACCCGGATCCTCTGGTCTCAGCCTCCCAAATGCTGGGATTACAAGCGTGCACCACCACGCCCAGCTCAGAATAGGTGGATTCTAACATCTGAATCCTCATGGAAATTGTGGGACACCAAGTAGTCACCTTACAGTATCTTTTGAAGACTACCTTGGAACACAGTGGAGGTCACAGCAGAGTACACTGTAATATACTTGGAATCATTGAGTACATGCTCAGTAAACATTGCATTAATGGATGTATACTGCTTCCCCAAAGCAGACTTCCTCTGACATAATTGCCTTCTCCTGCTTTTGTAAACTTTAAAGGATCTGCAAAGCATGTGATCTTTCAGGATGGTGATGGTGTTCTTCACTGGAAAATAATAGTATTAGGATGTGTGCTGAAATAATGTATTTGAGTTTAAGGCACCCTGTGTGCTGAACCTGGTTTCTCCAGTTTTGTTCTACTGGCAATGAATCCGTGTAGTGCATCACCACTAACAGAGAATGTCATAAAAGTGCCAATGCATGGACTTTGCTGCCAACCCACTGAACCAGAATTCCATGGAGAGGACCAGGGACACTAAGTGACTCACAGGCACATGGAAGCCTGGCAGCAACACTTGCCTAAGTGGCCTCAGCCCAGGCTTCCAATTAGGATCCTGTGGTTGATGTCAGGAAGAACTTCGATCTGTGACTTCCTCATAGATTCCTTCTGTTGATCTGGGTATCAGCTTCCATTTTTTTAATTAGCCACCCATATATATGTAAGGTGAGGCCAGCCTTGACCATGAGGACTTCTGGGTGCATTTTCAACACTGTAGCTTACTCTTCATTCCAAAGGGAGGTGACAAGACCTACTGTGTTTGGCTCTGGTAGAGGCAAGTCAAAGCAGTAAAAAGGACTCTACATAAGAGTCCACAGACTTACAGCTTCTAAGAAATGCAAACTTTCAGACACATAATGGCCATAGCAAACCAGTATCTGCAGTTTAATAACCCCAGATGTTCATATGCAGGTTAAAGTATGATTAACATGATAATAAACAGGTTCTCATTCTTTGCTGTACATTGGAATCATCTGCCTAGCTTTAGAAACGACTGGTGACTGAATCCTGATCCAAGATTAATTCTTGGGTGAGGTCTTGTTCCCAAACAGCCAGGTTCCAGTGTACAAAAACCAGACCCAGGGCTCTGAGACCAGAGAAGGAGACAGATCCAGGATTAAAATTACTGAAGTAATTTGATGACTAAAAATAAAGGAACATACCTGTAATCCCAGTACTTGGGAGGCTGAAACAGGAGGATCACAGATCCTTAAAGAGCTAGGGGTGTAGCTTAGAGGTGGAATGTTCCTGGGTTCAATATCCAGTACAATAATAATAATAATAATAATAATAATAATAATAATAATAATAATAACAGTAACTCTTAAGTATGTACAATTATTACATGTTCATTACAAAGGAAATTTAAAAAAGATAATCCAGCTTGCACAAGTTGCACAGGGGTTCTTAACCTGGCTGGGTTCTGTACACCCTCAAAAAATTTTTGGATAAAATCTAGGGAGTCCATCAACTTAAATGGGAAAAAATTAGAGGAATATTTTCAATAACCTGGACATGGAAGTTTTTGTTTTCCTCTATTGGATGTAGCCAACTAAACACAACAGTGCCTGCCTTATTCTATGACTCTCACCAAGAGAAAGCAGATATTTCTCTATCACATCGCAATTGTAGTTATCACAAAATATTATTCATGCTTAGCACAACTTTAAAATGTTGATGGTTGTTAGACATGACAAGAGAACTATTTGCTAAATGCGCTTTTAAAGAAGTATATGTATCATTCTCTTACAAATTGCCAAGAAGAAAATTGGCCTGAGGTGATAAAGAAAAACCAAACACCTGTAATACATGTAATAGTTCAGGGTCTCTGCTGCGGGCGCATGATGAAGCCAGGGTGCTGGTGGATCAGTCGTGAGTTCAAGGACTCAGTGTTTGAGAATGGGCCTGAGAGGCTGCCTGGACCACCCATGCCCTACAGGGCCAAGCGCTGTGATCTGCAGTGGTTTTATGAGGAAACAGAACCGAGATGATGTTGAAGTTCAAACTATCAAGAAATTCAAAGGAGACCTGGCCTACAAGACAACAGGAGTATCAGAAAACCCTACAGGAGTATTCCAGTATCTCTGAAAAATTGTCATCCTCCAATTTTTCCATGAAGAGGGATGTCCAAGAAGGCTGGGCTTGGTGTCTGGCCCAGCTGGGAAGGCACACCGAAGCTCTGGAGATTGCTGCAAACTTGGAAAATAAAGCAACCAACACAGACCATCTAACTACTGTGCTCTACCTCCAGTTTGCTATTTATTCAAGTTTGCAGAACTTGGAGAAAACAATTTTCTGTCGGCAGAAACTGATTTCTTTGCATCCTTTTTATCCTTGGAGCTAGGCCAAATTGACAGAGGCTTACCTGAGTCTGGGACCGGCTCTTTCAGAAGCATCTGAGTCATCTGAGAGACACAACAGCTTCACCTCAAATGACAAAACTCAAAATTTCCTTTCCACACTCAGGAAAAGACTGTCTTCTGAGTTTCCCTAAAACCATACCTGAGAGCTCTGTGTTTTCCATGGAAGCAAGTGCCAGTAATAGCCAGAAAAATGAGAAGGCTCTTAACAATATTCAGAAATGTGTGATAGAAAAGACGGAAGCAGTGTCGTACAGACTCAGCTGAAGGCATGTGCCTCTTTGATTCCAGCCAGACTTTTGCTCCAGCTCACCCAATCTCAGCAAACATCTTTTGCTTTAGAGAGGAACTTAAGGACTCAGCAGGAAATTGAAGATAACATGAAAGAGTTCAGCTTCACAGCCAAGATGTCCATCCACAGATGAATGGATTACAAAACTATGGGATATATACACAATGGAATTTTACTCAGCCATAAAGAAGAACAAAATCATGTTCTTTGCAGGGAAATGGATGTAACTGGAAAACATTATGTTAAGTGAGATTAGCCAGTCACAAAGAGTAAAGAAGCATATGTTCTCCCTAATATGCGGATGCTAAGGAGAAGATGGGGCATAGGAGGGTCTCCAGATGAAAAGGAGAGATTCTCGATAAGCAAAGAAGTTGATTTAATTGTAGTGGATGCATGGGGCAGAGGGACACCCTAAAGCACATGATGTAATTACACAATCATATCAAGGTCACTCACTGAATTGAACCTGAGGGGGAGGGAGGGCGAGGGAGCAGGGTGGGAATTGGAGAAGGGGTCAAATGAGAATTGTGTGCAAATATGTTGTTAACAACTTGTACTTAACAAACATGTATGCTATATTGCACGAATTACTACAATAAAAAATAAATAAATAAAAAAAAAAAAGAGTTCAGCTTCAAAGAGGACACTTGGCTGTGGATTACTGAGGTTATGGGAGAAGATATCGTCCCAGAAAAACTAAGAGAGGAAGTTCAGTTGGAGATGAAGAACATGGGTTCTGCAGCCCTGAGTGACCTGGTGCTCAGGCTGGTCTCCAACTCCTAGGCTCAAGTGATCTCCCTGCCTTTTAAGTAAGTATTGGATCTGCAGGCACACATGAGCGACTCTGCCCAGCTCCTGACAGTCTTAAGTTGCTGAGGGCCTCATTAAGTTGCTGAGACTGGTCTCAAACCTGCAATCCTACTGTCTCAGCCTCCCAAGTACTTGGATTTACAGGTGTGTGCCACAGTGCCCGGCTCCTGACAGTGGTCAAACGTGATGGTCCAACAGTGGAGAGAAGTAAATTTTACACTAGTGGGTTAGTTGGGCAAATTGCTGTAAAGGTAATTCCATGTGTATACTTTTGGCTCCAAAATATCAGGTCTATAGGAGGGAAAGAATCGCTCCACCATGCTTGCTTTTTGGCACTGTAAAGATTGCCATATTCAGAAGATATGATCTTGGCTTCTGATACATGAGACTTAAAAAAGTACGAGTAATTATAAAAAATAAAAAATTTTTAAAAAATGAAATAAAATATTTACTCTGCAGTAGACATATCTATCAGAAAAAGTGGCTCAGACACTTGTATCTTATACTTGCATGGGTCCCTTAGCATCTTACTCTTTAATAAAGCTTATTTTAAAGTGAAGGAAAAATTAAAAATAAAATGATTATGTATGTTTCATAAAAAAAGTTCAGAAAATGTTATGAATATTGAGATAAATTAAATTTTACACTGACTTTCAGTGATAAAATGTACAAGATCAAAAGAACAATCTCCTTTTCATCTAAATTTTATTTAAAATTGAAAGTCTACTTACTTGTGGTGTAATAATAATAGTAACATGTGCCTGACTTACCACATATCATTCATTATTTAAGCATGTTACATAATTCATTCAATTTTCTCAACAACTCTAACCTTGGGAACATTGCTAGCTAGCTGCACATTATTAATGAGCTGAGATACTATATCTCATGGAATTCACTGTTAAATGAACCTTATAAAATAAACACATTCCCTTTTTCAATACTCTGGACCTATTCATTGGGTACTGTTTAGGGTTTTTGTATATCTTTGAGTCATAAGGAAAATTTCAATGAGTGCCCAACAGCAAGCTAGCAATTGGATCCAGTGAGTATAAATCATGCTTGGAGCAGCCAGAAATTTTCTGGAGCACCATCCCAGATGCTGCCACAAGGTGGCGGACAAAGGCTTTGCCATAAACCTAGGTAGCCATCTATTTCAGGCACTTCTAAAATCATGTCTGAATGTGGATTGTAGGAATCCTAAGGTATGGAGAAAGACTCTTCTTTGCAGTTTAGACATGACCTACCTTTTTTTAGGCCCTCAGTCAAATAGGACCTTGTTTGGGAGCATATTTACAGATAGTAAAGCAACATTCCCAGATGTGTTATATGGCTTCTCCAAGCTTCAGATAGGCCAACCAGAAATTGGGCTTAACTATACTTACGGCTGCATGAAATCCAAGTCCCTTCTAACCAAATGATGGTGGCAAATTGATGAATTCAAGTCACTGTGTCAATAAAGTCAATGTATATTGTGATCCTTCTCATCTCCAGCCAAACAACAATTGGTTCTTTTCTGACTCAAGGCATATTTTTCCCCAAGGCCACTGAGTTTCAGTCCTCTTTTGCTTTCTCATAGTTTGTTGGTGAATTCATTCAAATACTTAAACAGCCCAATATCTTTATCTACATTATTTCTGTGTTCTTTAGCCCCAAATTGTATGAATCTACAGGCCACTAAAAGAGGTATTTCAGAATACTGGCATGGTACATTTTCATTTCCTTCGGTGATATGACAACATTATAATGTTACTTTACATGGTTGGAGGAATTTACTAATGTGAATAATATGTGTGAATTGCTCTGATCATTTGTATCCTTTTATCGATTTTCATATTTTCAATTAGAATGTATAAAAATACTTGATTTTTAGATATATGTTTACATTGTGGGCACATGTTTATTTCTTGTGGTCAAAACATTTAGAACTACTCAGTTCATAATGTTCTAGAATAGTATTTCTCAGACTTTATAATGGTGTCATCTTGGAATCTTGTGAAATATAGAATAAGATAGGTCAGGGTGGAAGTAGAGTCATATTTATGTATTTTTAAGGTTCTAAGGAGCTATTGCTGTTTAGAAGACCACATAGGAAGGAGGAAAATGTAAAGAAATGAAGAGGAATTTCCCCCACAGATGCCACCATTTCACATGTTGTCCCTGAGATACATGCAAAGAGATTCCCTATCAAAACACAGACGTGTGTCAATAAACTGCCAGATCACTCAGAATAGACTGAAGGAATGTCAAAGCAGCCCTGAGCTAATGTGGCCAATACACCCTCACAAAGAATTCTGGCTCAGACATTTGACACAGTTTAGGTGGCAAAAGTTTCTGTTTCTCGACCTTTATGTTCATCACTTAGAACTTCCATTTTCACAGTCCACCCATCACCTGCTCTGCTGGGTACCACAGGAACCCATGTTACTCAGACTCCCTGCCTGTTGCTGGCTCAAGGAAATACTGGCAGAGGATGGGACAGGGAGGGAAAGCCAGTGTGCTGCTCCCTTTTCCATTGTGTCCTGGATGCCCCTCCATCCAAAGACTCATCTCTTCCAGGGTTCCAGAATCCTTTCACAAGGCCCAGATCATTGTCCTAGTTCCTGTGGATGGATCTGGCTGCTGACTTCTGGTAACTTCACCTCTCCCTCTCTTGTTCCATCCCTGAGGGTGGAACAGCTTTCTTCTGATGCCCCTGTGATTAGCTTAAGCATTGTCTCTCTGTGGATCACAAGATTGGATCCTTTTACTACTCTGAACTTTGATTCACTGAGAGGAGCATAAAATGAAGATGTGTCTAAGACTTAACACTGGCATCTTTAACATAAAACATGGTATATGTCTGTCTTTAGTGCTATGATAATATAACACCTGAGAGTATGTGGCATAAACAACAGAAGTAAATGATGTCACATTTTTGGAGGTTGGAATGCCAAGATCAGAATACTAGTAGCTTTCTCACAGTATCCTTCACAGGATTTTCTTCCAGGATACAGTAAAAATGTACACACACACACACACACACACACACACACACACACAGAGTGGGAACATTACTTTCTGTCCTTATTCTGAGAAGAAGGCTCTATAGAACCAGGAACAGTTGCCCATTCAAGTGTGATCATCTTGATTTCTTTTCAATAACTTCAGACAAGTATTTTCTTTTTCAACAGTTTTGTCCAGAAATCCTTAAATATATATTGATAAATAATCCAAACATGAGGACCAAGATATATCAGGAGGATCAAAATCTTCCTGAGCCAAATAAACCACAGAAAGTGAACCCACAAGATTTCTAGCTGCTTCTACAAGACGTACCAATAAGGAAACAGAATTGCAGAACATGGAGACTCTTGCTTGCTCTGCACTGTGGGATGGTCCTTCTTTGGGCTCTGACCTGGGCTGGTAAGAGTGGGAGAGATGACTAAAGTGAGATGGAGGTGGACCCAAGGATACTGACAGGGCTATACAGGGGTAGGGCTAGAAGGAAGGGCTGAGACTGAACCTCAAGGTGAGGCAGGGTTCTTCAGAGTCCCTACATGGGGCAGAATGCTCAGGCTGACAGTGTTCATGGCACACCTCCCTAGATGATTCATCAACCTGCATGTGACTTAGGCCACCTGTATGCATCAGAGCTGTATGTCTGACCTCTCTCAGGCTCCTGAGCATGTTCAGATTGCTCCTAAATGCTGTTGAAAGAGAGCAGAGAGGCCAGGTGTACAGAGGGAGAGAGTCACTGGGGCTGGTAAGCACAGCCAGGCAAGGCACAGTTCCCACAGTTTCTAGCAGGCAGTTGGCCACTTCCAGCTCAGCCATATGCACTTAGAAATCTGCTGGTTCATGTAAAGGTCTGTGGCAATTTGAGACCCCTTCACCCTTCCTCTTACAGCCAGAAAGAGGGTGAACCACACACACACATTCAGGTAGCTTCTTTCAAACCTGTTTTTCACACAACAGCCTCCTTAAAAGTAGGTTAATGAGGGGCCTTATTCTTGACTCATCTGCCAATTGGAACAGAACATTTTTTTCTATTGCTTGCAGGAATCTGCTCCTATTCCCTACCCAATCCCAAAAAGAATCTGTTATGATTTGGATATAGCCTGTTCCCTGGAAGAGCTCATATATCGGCAAAAATGTTCAAGAGTGAAAGAATTGAACCATGAGGGTTATAATGTTATCAGTTGTTAAATCCATTGATGGATTCATAATTGAGATTCATTTATTGTGTGGTAACTTGGGAAGGTATGGCATGGCTAGAGGAGGTAGGTCACAGGGAATGTGGCCTTGGGGATTATCTATGCCCCTCATTCCCTCCTCTTACTCTCTGCTTCTGGCCTTCATGACTGAAACCTCTAAAACCATGGGCCCAATAAACCTTTCCTCCTCTAAGCTGTATTTGTCACACACTTTGGTCACAGTAACAGGAAAGCTGAGAAAAATGGTCTTTACTCTTTACCTTTCTAAAAAGCCATGTGCTTCTCAGCCGGGCGTGGTGGCGCACACTTGTAACAATTCCAGCATTCGGGAGGCTGAGACCGGAGGATCCGGGTTCACGGCCAGCCTCAGCTACCTAGTGAGGCACTGCGCAACTTAGTGAGACCCGGTTTCAAAATAAAGAATAAAAAATAGGGCTGGGGCTGTAGCTCGGAGGTAGAATGCCCCTGAGTTCAATCCCCAGTACCGCAAAAAAAAAAAAAAAAAGGGCATGCGCTTCTCAACACCTCATCCTGCTCACCAAGACTGTCAGGAAATGTGAAGAGTCTGGGGTTGGAAACTGTTTGCAAACCCAATAGAAATTAGCCTATTTCGGGGTTGTTCACAGAGGCAAAAAAAAAAAAAAAAAAAAACTCCTTATTCTCACACAAAAAGGCTTTTTAAAAAAAATTTCTATCACACCTGAAATTCACAGTTTGAAAGTCATATGTGTTTGTCCAGGCTCTTCCCCACCTCGAGACTCACAGAGACAAGAGGTCCAGGAAGATGCTACAGGTACAGATGTGTGCCATAGCTGAAGAAGCCCAAGTGGGGAAGCCTTGGTCTTACAACATGAAATACAAGCAAGCCTGCCCCAGTGTTGCCTCAGAGGGAAGCTTTATCTTTATAAACTGGTCAGGATATTAATCCATTCTTTCTCCCAGGGGTGGGTTATGGGAGAGGGGGAAGTGGAGGAGGAGGAGGGAATACCCCCATTTTGAAAAGATATTCTGAAACACAGATAACACTGTGTATAGAGAAAATTGAGAGACCCGCAAATGTTGGCATCCCAACAGAGTGCATCTTTTCCTTTATCCTTTGCAAATAAGCCATCCTGTGAGAATAAAGGACCTATGGAAGATTTAGACAACAGATGGACCTTGGTGGTATGGTGCTATGGACTGCTAACACCAGGAGACACAAAGAGGGGGAGGGAGGTTACTGGAGATCCCTTCACCTAGTGCAGCAATGATAGGTGAGAGTAAATGAAAAGAAAGGATGGAGAAATATTTTCTTTTGTGTAATGAAAAAGTATACCAATCCTTAACCAAACCTACTTTGTTTTTACAGTGTTGCATCCTGATTTCTTTCAAGTTCCTTTCCTTACCTTTAACTCTGTTTTATTTTAATAAACAATATTTTAATAAAAATATTTCAAAAGACAACAAAGGAGGAAATGTAATGAATATCATGCCTCAACTGCAGAATTTACTAAGTCTCAACTTATAATAAATTTGGTTTCTTATATAGCCCCACTAAGGTCCAGTTTCTGGATGGGTAAATAAATTCCTCAGAAATTGCTGATTGAACTTTTAAAAGATTAAATAAACACAGGAGAACAATTTTGTGGTCTTTTCTAAGAAAATACATCATGTTGGAGGCGGGGTAGTGGGATGGGAGTGTACTGGAGAGTGAACGCAGGCCATTCTACCTCTGACCTAAACTCCCAGCCCTATTTTAATTTTTGTTTGGAAACAGGGTTTCACTAAGTTGCTAAGGGCCTCACTAAGTTACTGAAACTGGCCTTGAACCTGCAATCCTCCTGTCTCTGCCTCCCTGGCATGGGAATTACAGACATTTCCAACAATTCCAGGCAAGAAAATAAATCTTACATAGGAGAAGCATTTACATACAGGGGAGAGAGACAAATTAGAGTATATTAGAATTAAGAGCTTCTTGTACATAATACATAATACAGTGATACTAAATAATTACATAATATTCAATTTTTCATTGCTATTAATATTTATTGTCCATTATTAGAGCAGAAGCAGTTTGGCTGTCCAACACTATCTTGGACTCAGGCTGTGCATGCTGTGCTTACGAACCTCTCAGGGAGTAAGTAAACATCTTCATTTTATTCAAAGACATGAAAGGCATATGTTTTTCACATGATTAGGGGTTTTTCTATTCCTAAGCAAGGCAAAGCAGAGGCTGGTAGCACTGTAGTCACCACTCATGAGCAGAAAGGGGCTGACAGTTGGGAAACTCCCAGCAATTATTGTAGCTGTGTGCACCAGGAACCAATTGGTGTAACTGTAAAAAACAAAAAAAAACTTCAAAAATAGAAGAGAGTGAGTAAAAACAAACAAAGGTGCTTGCCAGGAGAAGCATGGTTTTGGTAGCTCTAGACTCAGGAGACTATCTGGGGGAGATGTTAGTGCTATGAAGGTGTCTCATTTGCTGCTTGTGCCTGTACAGGATGAAAAACATGGAGCTGCTGGCGCAGAGCATGAGCCCCCCACACACCACATCAGGGAAGGTGAGCAGGGCTGCATGCAGTATTTTTCTAGTTTTATCTTGATGAACAGCAGAACAGTAGCCAAACTCCTTTTCATAGGTGATGTTTGTATTGCTCCATTTGTCTGTCATGTTCCTAAGGACAACGTAGTTTACCAGCATGTGGAGGACCCAGCAGAGGACAATGAATATTTTCATAAACCTGGGAGCTTGTCCCTTAAGCTCTCCCCACCTGGAGCCCAAGGGGCTGATGGTGATCACCTGGAAGACACTCAGGAGGCAGGTGCTGCTGAGGGAAACCCCCCTGCCCACTCTGTGAAAGTAGAAAACATGTTTGCATTCAAGGTCATTGAGGAAATCTTTCCAGCCAAATGCTGCCATTGTTTGAGGAACTCCCTTACACAGAATGACCAAGGAGTTGGAAACAATTATGTGCTTGACAATCAATTATGTGCTGTAGATCTTGATCTGTACTTAGTAAAATAAACAAAAGTATAATAAATAAGAAGAGAGAGATTCCCTAGGATTCCAACTGCAGTCTGAGCTAAGTAGACCATTCCTATCCTCAAATCTCTGGAGGACATTCTGCCAGTTTTGGACACAATCCTGTCTGGGAACACTGGCCATGGGCTTCATTTATCCTATCATCTGAAGTCCAGTATTCTCTACTTACTGTTAGAACTATTTTTTCCAAAGCTTGCAATATTAAATAATAAACTTGAATCAAATGTAGTGTTTAAATCCATTCATTGAAGTCGATGGTACCTTCTTTATTCTTCATAAATCTATGAGGCAAGCACTTAGATTATTTTCATAGTAAAGACAAAAACAATTTATGCAGAACTATTAAGTGATGTGTCTCATTCACACACTACATTAGGGGAGTAAGTGGAGACATGAAGATGGCAAGAGTGGCATTTAACAACAATGCTAAGCCAAAGACACCAGGCAACTGTATTCCTCAAATAATCTAGATTAATTTATTTTTATACCCTGCCTTTTTATATTACATGAGCAGTATTTTACTTTATATATTTGGTTGTAAAATGTTTTCATTTATGTGCAAAGCTTCATTCTATAAACCCATACATACTGTGCATAAAGATTTCAAGGTCACATAATAAAATGTGCTCACTGTGTAGCAACTAACTGTAATTTAAATATGTGACAGCAAGTTGGATTTAGTGAATGCAACATTGCATCTATATCAGAATGACAACAGAAACACCCATTTGTTCTTATGTCAGAAGCAAAATTATACACTTTCATGAGGATTATTTAAGCCTATTATGTTTCTTAAATGATAGAACCTGAAATATTAAACCAGGTTAAAATAGTGTCAATAGAATCTAAATTCATACTAACTTTGAATAACAATTGTCTGTGTTTAATCACTGAGTTAAGTGAGTAGAGAAAGTTTATGAAAAATATTGAAGTATAGGACAAATAGGGAAAGTATGTGCTGTAAAGTGAGAAATGCTGTATACTGTACAAACAAAAAGGCTAAAACGTGGGATCATTAAAGAATATGTTAAGCCGGCCATGGTGGCACACACTTGTAATCCCAGCATTTGGGAGGCTGAGACCAGAGGATCCAGGTTCGAGGTCAACCTCAGCTACCTAGTGAGGCATTCCGCAACTTAGTGAGACCCTGTTTCAAAATAAAGAATAAAAAATAGAACTAGGGATGTAGTTCAGAGGTAGAATGCCCCTGAGTTCAATCCCCAGTACCGCAAAAAAAATTAAAACCAGAGGCTTTATCACAAGATACATCTGAGCCTGATACCTGTTCTCTGAAACACAGAAGGCCTCCTCCTCTTTCAAAGCTGTTTCCGAACTGCTTCAGGAAAAGCATCTCACCATCATTCCCCGGGTGTGTTCAGCAGAGACACCTTTACTATTTCCACTGCACCCTTCTCACACCCAGAGCCAGAGGAATCATGTATCCCTATGGCTGCCACTTAGATGCAATGATTCTGCTTTGCACAAATGCTTTCTGGAGATTCATCCTAGTTTTTATAACATGGAGAAGTCTTGGGCAAACCTCTAGGAATCCTAAATATTTAGTCTATGATTCCTATAAGGTGGGCTGGTCAGAAAATTGACTTAAAAGCTATAATTCGTACCACTTAAAGCCGGGTTTCATGATCACTCGCACTGAACACCAACAATACGGCCCTGTGGACCACACTAAATTGCATTAGGACACATCAGGGACTGGAAAACTCACCACAAAAACGCATTAGTGCCTGAAGATGTCATACCAAAGTGCTTATTGTAAACTTATCTGGACCTCACAGCTGCCTTCTGAACCTGAGAACAGCCTCCCCATCACCAACAGCCACTCTTGACATCAGTGCAGACACAGTCACTGTCACCCCCTCAGCACAACTTGCACCAGAGCTTGAGAGTATATTTCTATTTCAGCCAGTGAAACTCATATACAACTGACTCTGCACAGGTGTAGAGTTCTTGCAAGTTTTTCCTGTTTTTTGCAACAAACATGGAAATTATATGTGTGTACTTCTCATTATCCTAAAAATGATATCTGGGGTTGGTGAAAAGCAGGATGGACTTCAAAATAATTTTATAATTAAAGTCTACAAGCACCTTTGCCCTCAGGTTTCATTGTCAGGTGGATTAAATTTATGGTCTTTAATACTGATAACTGCACTGAATTCCATTGGGACCATCAGGTACTGGTCATGGGTACACAGACCTTAACTCTCATCTCTATTCCAGCTCTCAACACAAGAGTCACCCTCTTCATATGGGGTTTTGCCCTGATGACCTGCAAACCCAGAAGATACCCTTTATCTGACATGTGCACTCACCCAAACTTCTGATATCCCTGTTTTCCTCACAGATTCTACCGGTCAGATGCAAAAAAAAAAAAAAAAAAAAAAAAAAA
>PVLC010001763.1:114252-132497 GCA_004027655.1 Graphiurus murinus | reverse complement strand
AAAAAAAAAAAAAAAAAAAAAAAAAAAAGAAAACCTAGTACAAGAAAACAAACACAAAATTTAAATGTTGACAATTTTACTTAAACTGAAAGAAAATAATTTCAGGATAGGGCAGAGGTGAAGAGAAAGGAGTAGAAAATTCCATGAGGAAGTTGCCCAAAATACTAAAACGCAACAGGAATAAATCAGAAACATGGCATCTACCACCTCAGCTCTCTGCACTGCTTTTTACGGAACCAGCAAAGTGGTCTTTAAATTCAGGTCACATAAAACTACTCCTGGCTATCAATCTTTGAAGATTATTACCAAGATGCACACAAGTGAGCTAGAGAGCAGTCAGAACTGTGTTCTTATCCAGAATCCAGCCAGGGGGAACTTGGCAGTCACAGCCAGCTGCAATTCTAGCACTAATGATTTGTGACATGGTGCATCTTCTGAAGAATAACTGATTAGGTTCATTATCCAAAGTTAAACTAATATGTAGTTTTATATACGGTATATTTATATATTATGTTTGTAATTTAATTTAATATAATTTTATTTAAATTAACACTGCTTTAGTATATATAGTGTTCTAAATAGTTGAATATTTAATATAAAATAGTTATAAACATAAATATATTTAATACATTTTAATAGGTTTTTAAAAATTATGATTCTAGAATAATTTCAAATAAATGAAAATTTCAGTACCTTCATTGTAAGTAACAAATTGATTGCTCCGAAAATAAATTTAAGACTAGAATATGTTCAGTTCATAATAAGGACATCACTGTTGATTCCCTTGCATCTGTGAGGGTTTCTCTGGGTGCGCTCTCATAGATTCTGTATGGGAACCCTGCCCACCACTGAAGAGAAGTAAAATTGGTCTTATTTTTATTTTCATGTTGATGACTTAGAATCTTTAATTAATAGGAAGCATCTTGTCATGTTTTAGTCACTATTCAGCATTTGCCTTAATCATGCCTGAATTTGCCTTCCAAGTTGGTAACCCTTGTTGTTATTGCTGCTTTAACTCTTACAGTTGGTCAACTTATTACTACTCAAGATTTCAAGACAGATTTAAAAATTATTTTTCTGTGTCTGCTACCAGCCTGCTTCTAAAAACACCACTCCTAGCATAAGGAGAATGATTTTATATATATACATATATATTTATATTTTTATACACACATATATGTATATGTGTATATGTATATATATTTAAATCTCAGTAAAATAAATGATGTGAGTTTATACTTTCTCAAGGAAATCTGTCTTGAAATCTTGAGTAGTAATAAGTTGACCAAGGGCAATAACAACAAGGGCTACCAGCTTGAAAGCCAAATTCAGGCTTCATTAAGGCAAATGCTGAATAGTGACTAAAACATGACAAGATGCTTCCTGTTAATTAAAGATTCTAAGTCATCAACATGAAAATAAAAATAAGACCAATTTTACTTCTTGGCATATCAGTATATCATTTTTTTAGCTAGGAAAACAAGTATGTAGCCTTTGCTTTTGCATTTTAGTAAAAGGCAGTAAAGAATGGGTCTAGTGGAACTAATTCGGGTCCTATATACTGTTTGTCAATTTAATTATATTATTATTATTATTATTATTATTATTATTATTATTATTATTATTTTGGTACTGGAGATTGAACCCAGGGGCATTCTACCTCTAAGCCACACACACACACTCCCAGCCTTTTTATTTTTTATTTGGAAACAGGGTCTTGCTAAGTTAATGAAGCTGGCCTTGAACCTATGATCTTCCTATCTCAGCCTGCCAAGTACTGGCATTACAGACATATGCCACCATGCTCGACTCTAAAAATTTTGATATGTTGGAAATTAGTTCTTCTATTTCCAATTTTCTCATGTATAAAATGAAAACAATATCAGTAGTATAGTGCAATTTGCAAGAACCGAGATAATATATAATATATGAATAATAATATGCATGATGCTATATTTAAAAACTCATCCGCCAATCACAGGTCCCTTTCAGTTACTGTCCTAGGACTCCACTTTGGACCAAAGCAAGTTTTTTCAAAAGTGTTGATTTCACACCTATATTCTCACTCATTCTATTCTCTTTATTCTGTTCCAATCAGTTCTCTGTCCCTAGAATTACACACACACACACACACACACACACACACTCACACACACACACAATGGTTCTTACTGAATTTTAACAATGATCTCTGTATCTGCTAAATCGCATGGCAAATTTTCTGTCATCAGAGCAGTGTTTGGCATAGCTGAGCACTCAATTCTTCGTGAACACATTTTTCTCCAGGATTCTAGGAGTGTATAATTGCCTGGAATTCTGCCAACTGCATTATTCCTTTTCTCATCTCTTTAGTTCTCTTCTCAGTGGATTTTGTGTGTTTGTGTGTGTATGTGTGTGGGGTCTACTGGGGATTGAACTCACAGGCATTCTACCTCAGGGCTACACGCCAAAGCCCTTTTTATTTTGGTTTCGAAGCAGGGTCTCACTAGGATGCTGAATCTCGCTAAGTTGCTGAGGCTGGTCTCAAACCTGTGATCCTCCTGTCTCAGTTTCCCAAGTAGTAGGATTACAGGCATGTGCCACCGTGCCTAGATTGGTGGATTTTTAAATGTGGGAGTGCCCCAGGGTTCTGTCCTAGGACATCTTTTCTTCCTGTCTCGCCTCATTGCCCAGACCATCAGGTTATTTAACACATATGCTGACACTTTTGGCCTTATCTTAGTTTCAGAATTGCATATGGAGTTTCCACTTGGATCTCTAAGGGACATCTCACACTCAACATGACCTCAAGCAAACTCTATATCCCTGTGAACCTCCCCCAGTATTTGTCCCACTCCACCTCTTGGCCAGTTTCCCTTTTCTTCTTCCTCCTTCTACCTTCCATTAGATGCTCAGGCAAAAAAACCAAAAACAACAATGAAGACAAAACAGGGTATCCTTGACTCCTCTTTTTGTTTGCACAAGCAATCTGTCATATTTCATCCAGGATACTTCTAAAATATATCTTAAACCTAATTACTTGTCATCTGCATGGCTAAAACTGTAATCTAAGCCACCACCAACAATCACATGGATTTCTACTGGTCTCTTATACTCTAAAGGCCCGTTATCTAAGAGGCTAGCTAATCTTCCAAAAACATAAATCAGGTCATGCTTGAAAGTCCTCTAAAGCTCTTATTGCCATTAGAATACAACACAAACTTCTTAGCCTGGCTGCAGTTCCAATGTGACCTGACCCTGACCTGTTCTCTCTCTGCATATTTCCATTTTCCTCCTCATCCATCATGATCCATCCTCAGTGACCATTTTTCTATGGCTAACATATTGTGCTTCTTCCTTCCTTTGTACCTTTATGCAAGATCTTCTCTTGGCCAGGAACTTCCTCCTAGAGATTGTCATATTCTGGTCCCTTCTCATCCTTTAGGTCTCAAATGTTCCCAAGATGTTCCCTGGTGTGATGTACTTGGCAAAAATAGCACTCCATTCATACAATGCTTTCCCATTTCCCTGTAGATCCCAGCTGCACATACTGTTCTATTGTTTATCTTTTTATATGTCAGTGGTATGGCTTAGATCTGTAGAATGTGCACTCTGTGAGAACAGAGACTTTGTCTTCTTCACTGATACGTTTCCAGTGTCCAACAGAGAGGACATGATCATTGCATATGTGTACAGTGAAGTTTTTAAAGTGGTGACAGTTACGCATTCGCCAGGTGTGTGTGTGTGTGTGTGTGTGTGTGTGTGTGTGTGTGTGTGTGTGTGTGATTTAAAATCGATTATTTCTCTTTCTAAGCTCTTAATGTGATACCTTTTATCATGGTGTATATGTGTTAGGTTCTGCAATCTAGGTTGAGGATACTAAAATGAGTAAGATCTGGTCCTTTAGAAACTGTAACCTGGTTAGTGAAGTAGGCACATAGTTTTTTAATGGTAAAATATATATAATATAACATTTATCATCTTCATTATTCATAAATGTACTACTCATTGGCATTAAATACATTCAGAATGTTTATAACCATTACCATTATCTTTACACAAAGATTTCATCATCTTCGACATAAACTTTGTACCTATTAAACAATAACTTTTCCTTTCCCCTCCCCTAGTCCCTGGAAACCTCTATTCTACTTTCTGTCTCTATGAATTTGCCTATTTTAGGTACTTCATGTAAGTAGTAACATACCATATTTGTCCTTATGCATCTGGTTTATTTCACTAAACATAATATTTTTAAGGTTTACCTGTGTTGTAACATATCCCAAAATTGTAATTCTTTTTATGGCTGAATAATATTCCATCTTTTGGCTATTGTTAATAATGCTGCTACAAACATGGGTATGCACCTATCTGTTGAGGACCCTGCTTCCAATTCTTGAAGATGAATTATTGAGTTCTATGTAGTTTTATGTTTAACTTGTTGGGGAACCAAGCTTTCGGTAGTGGCTGTACCATTATATATTCTGACCAGAAATTCATAAGGATCCCAGTTTCTCCATATTCTTGCCAATGCTTTTTATTTTTCATGTTTTTCTAATATTCATTCTGGTAGCTGTTAAGGGTATATATATATAATATATATACATATATTAATATATATATATATATTTACAATTCAAATGGTGCTATTGATGAAATGAGAGAAGAATGAACTGGTTGCTATAGAAGTTCTAAGCTAGAATGTGACGAGATGCTAATGACTCATCATAATAGGGTATAAATTTTCAGCTATTTTACAGTAATAGAGATTGTTCATTCTACTCTAGATATACTCACATAATTCTCTTGTAACTAATGGACCCCTTTCTGAGATAGCTGGTAGAGTATCTATACATATAAGAACTAATAGCTGGGTGTGGCAGTGCACACCTATAATCCTAGTACTTGGGAGTCTGAGACAGGAGGATTGCAGGTTCGAAGCCAGCCTCAGCAACTAAGGCCCTCTGCAACTTAGTAAGACCCTGTTTCAAAATAAAAAATAAAATAAAACTAGGGGTGTAGCTCTGAGGCAGAATTACCATGAGTTCAATCCCCAATATAAAAATAAATAAATAGCTGGGTGTGGTGGCGCACGCTTGCAATCCCAACATTCGGGAGGCTGAGACCAGAGGATCCGGGTTCACGGCCAGCCTCAGCTACCTAGTGAGGCACTCTGCAGCTTAGTGAGACTCGGTTTCAAAATAAAGAATAAAAAATAGGGCTGGGGGTATAGCTTGGAGGTAGAATGCCCCTGAGTTTGATCCCCAGTACTGCAAAAAATAAATAAATAAATAAATAAATAAATAAATAAATAAATAAATAAATAAAGTAAATGCAAACTGTTGACTCTGGGATACTAATGTTTGACAATTAACAATCTGCAATTAACAATCTAACAAGTTGCAGGACATTTACTTGAAACTCAAAGGTATATCCTTTAACAATAGTGTTCCAAATGAAGATTTGTTTCCAGTGTAGTCAAAAAATCCTATTTAAACTAAAGAGTAATTGAATAATGGAATTAGCAGGACTCTAGCAAAAAATTTGTTTTATGGGAATCATTAGGCTATAGATTAGCCTCGTTAGGGGAAAGAGAATCTTCTTCCCTCCCCTTTTTACCTCACCAACAACGTTCCTCATCCCTGCATTCCTAGAGAGTTGATGTATCGGGTTTTGCTTCTGTGGTTCCAGGACTGGATGCCCTGGCACCAGTTAGGGATTGCAATAGCATCAGAAGTAGCGTTGAGATGGAGGGTTGTGACATGTAAGTGAATCCTGACATTCCTTTTCAGGTACGCTATCTTGTGCTTATTAATATCTCTGAATTTCCATTTCCAGAGCATTGAGTGGGAATAAGATTTTTGCAATATTATACAGTTTCATTGTGGCCTATTTGTACGTGTAAATAACATACTTGAATCATATCTATCCTCCCATGGCCCTTCCTCCCCTCCCTCTCGCTCCCTCTTGATGTCCTTTCTCCTCTCAGTCTCTCTCACAGTGATCTTAAAGAATTAAATGAACTAATACATGCAAGCATTCAGCATAGCACTCAGATAAATACAGTAACAATAAAGATTATTACCACTAGTATTGGGATCAAGTGGCATGCAGAAATGCCTGGAACATACTAGGTACTTAATAGGCATTAGCTACTTTCCATTTCTGTTGGCAGGATCTGTTAGGTGGATCATTGGAGCATTTCGATACCGATACCCTGATCTGCCAATTTTAGGCCTTAGATTGGAAGATACCCAATAGGCAAGAGCAGCCAGGAAGGAGTGGGGGGGTGGTTATTGGAAGCCAGAGGTCTCATGTGTACCTCATGGGGAGATCGCAGTGGAAGATTAAGTTGTGAATAATAATAATAATAATAATAAACTAATGGGGGAATAGAATGAAGTGGATGGATAGGGGCTGCTACCACCTTGCACTCTAATCCCAGTCAATTCAAAGCTGGCAATGGCTGCAGCCCTCTCTGGCACAGTGGAGCTGCAATGTGATTCCCATCTGATCTCTTGGCGCCCCCTAATGTACAGCAGTGGCACTTCATTCTTTTCAAAGTCTAGACACCGGGGTTATCTTTAGATCCAGTTGTTATCACTCCAAGGCATTGTGTATTTCTGTATGTTTATTTTAGTCATTAATCTGAACATACCTTGTATCAATGAGAATGTATCTCAGATGGAAGTAGGAGTAAGAATTTGCTCAGGGTTACCCAGTGGGACGCTGGGATAGATTTATTGTTTGCATTGTTATAATTTAATGACCCACTACATGCTGCCTAGAACACACACAGACCGTCTGAGGCCTTGCTCAGGCAATGTGGAGTGTGTGGTGGAACCGGGATCCGTGGATTGGGCTGCGTGGCCTGAGACCTTGGGTCTGCTCCAGTCTCCCTCTGGAGTTCTCTGCCCTGGTCTTCATCCTGATCTTCGGGGAAGTTTCCATTGGCTCCCTCCTGCCTGCACTTTCCAGGAGTCTTCGGAGTCCTGCTTTGATGCTGTGCTTCCCTTTGTCAGCAGGTGTCAGCACACGACAAGCAGTAAAATACACTGTAAAGAGATGTGGGCATTAGACTCTGGGAAGGCAGGAGAGGGGGAAAGAGAAAATCTAGTGATTTTCAAGGTTAGTTCACATCCATAAAAGAGGCAGTGCCATCCCTGAGAAATCCCCTGAGCTTGGGGTCTGAAGGCCAAGGTCATTTTTCTACAGAAATGATTAAAGCTCTGGACCACATGTTATTCCTCTTTAAAAATGACAAGGATATTCAGCCTACCTCTTAGGATGAAGTGTGATGAAAATGTTACCTCTCCTTTGTAAACTTAACTAGCGCTTGCTAGAGGTGCTGAGCATTAACAAACCATTCTTAGATATATCACCGAATGCTGCCTCCCATTGCTTCAGCTGAGATCAACCCAAATTACATTGAAAACTTGACTGACAGTCTCTGGACAGATAGAAGTTGTGATTTGGGGTAAAAGAAGGTATGGAGAAGGACCACTTCTTGGTTTACAGGAAAGATCCTGATGTCTCTGAGAATGGGGTCTTTTGGAGCATCCTGGGACATACACTTGGTTGTGGTGACCCAAGATATAGTTCATCCCTAGAAATTCTTTTCCCAGGTGTGGAAGTAGAAGTGAGTAGATTTGTTCTTTCCAATTTTCATCTTGCCTGGGGTGAGGGAGTTCTTTTTTTTTTCCATTGCCAAATTTATTAATATATTTTGGGAATTTGCAATTGATATGTAAAAGAATTATATCTTAAGCATATAATTTAAAGTACCCATTAAGTTTGCTTAGAGAATTTAAGAAGCTGAAAGCTGGGCATAGTGGCACACACCTGTAATCTCAGTACTTGAAAGACTGAAACAGAAGGATTGCAGGTTTGAGGCCAGCCTCAGAAATTTAGCAAGGCCCTCAGCAGCTTAGTGAGACCCTGTTTCAATATATAAAATAATATGGGGCTGGGGTGTATCTCTGAGGTAGAACGTCTCTGGGTTCAATCCTTAGTACCACAGGAAAAAAAAAGAATTCAAGAAACTGGGAAATGAGCATGGTGGTGCATGAAATCCCAGTCTTTGGGAGACTGAAACAGGAGGATCACAGATTTGAGGTGAGTGCATTATAACTCAGTGAGAACCTGTATCAAATATTTTTTTCAGTTTTATATTTTTATTATTATTCTTCTTTTTTATTATTCGTGCATTTTAAGCATACATCTTTGTTAGGTACAAATTGATAACGACATATGTGGAGGGAGTTCTTATGAAGGTGTTTGGCTCTATTGGAGTTGGAATAAGAGGAAAGTTTATTAATTTTCCTATAGTTTAGCACAAATTCGGTGGCTTACAATGACAGAAATGCATTCTCTCACAGTTCTGGTGGAAGTCTGGAATCTACATAGTAGCTCTCTTTCTGAGGTTTGAGGGGAAACTCTGTTCATTGATTCTTCCGGCTACTACATCCTGCTGGCACTCTTTAGCTGGTGGCTGTGTCACTGTCTTCTGTACCCCAGGCCTCCTCCTCTTCTGTCTTGGATCTCCTTCTGCCTGGCTCTTATGAGGCACGTACGATGATATCCAGGGTATGTCTGGTAACCTAGGATATGCTCCATATCACAAGATCCCTAGTTTCATCACATCTGCAAAGATGTTGTCATATGATACCACACCTATGGGTTTCAGAGATTAGGACTTGATATTTCCACTTTTTACCTAGTAAAGAGGAAGAAAGCCTAGAATTTATTGCCACCCATGGAGGGAACTCTGGGCAGGAATTGAAGTTTGGTGCACAGAGAGTTGGCCACAATCTCTCCTCCATCCCCAAACAGAATGTGTTCAGAAAGTTGTAGGACCTTTCTGGCTCAGAAAATGTAAGATAGCAGAAGTGTTGGAGTTAATGGGTATTACTGTAATGAAGCAGAAACCCTTCCACAGAGGAAACCAAGATCTAGAGTTTTAGGAGCCCACTCAGCTTTGTCAAGTGGCAGCAAAGCATCTACAGAGAACATGAAAGAAATGACCATGGCTTTCTTCCAGAAAAACTTCCATATGCCTCTTGCTAAATGCTTAAAACCCTGGACACCACATTCAAAACAAACATAGCAAAACTCTGAAAGGTGAAGAGGAGTGAGGAGCCCCAGGATGAGAGAGGTAAGTGCTCTGATTTCCTTCTTTCTTCCTTTTTGCCTCATATCTTCATCTTGGAGCTGAAGAGGCCAGTAACCCAGAAATGTCAACTGATAAAGACAAAAAAAAAAAAAAATCAACAAAACCCTGTCCTCTGAAGCCAAAGGATCAGGAATGGGTTGTCAGAAAAACTGAACTCTCCCAGCATTTCTCAGTGAGTTTCCTGGCCTTTCCATCTTGGACCAGAACTGCATTATCTGTCACTCCTATTCTGAGACTCCAGCTCTTAGACTGCTTGACAAGCTTCTGGTTCCTCCAGCTCTCCACGTGCAGGCACCCACTGTGACTACACCATTTTGGACAGTGAGCTGATTTTTTAATTTTTGTGGTACTGGAGGTTGAACTCAGGGGCTTTCTACCTCTGAGCTACATCCCCAGTCCTATTTTTTATTCTTTATTTTGAAACAGGGTCTCACTAAGTTGCGGAGTCTCACTAGGTAGTTGAGGCTGGCCACGAACCCAGATCCTTTGGTCTCAGCCTCCCAAGTACTGGGATTACAAGCATGCGCCATCATGCCTGGCTCTGTGAACTGATGTGATAAGTTCCTCTTTGTAGTGTACATATCCTGTGAGTTCTGTCACTCTAGAGAACCCTGATTAATGTAAGTGTAGACTGTTCCCCAGCTGCACTTTGCATTAGGTATTATGAAGAGACATGGAAGTGGTCCACCTCCTTGGTCACTACTCTCATTATTTTCAATTAATATTTGTGCTCTTTAATAAAGTAAATATAATCATTAAACCATTTATTTGAAAGCCATACCAGAAAGGTCTTCAAATCACTAACAGCTACGCAGATTTTTACCAAGGAGTTAGAAGTGGAAGACAGAGCAATGAATTCCATGTCAGGATAACCCATGTATAGTATAGCCCAGATTCCAACAGTCTCTTGAGCTTTCTGAGCCTCAGTTTTTTCTGCACAAAATGCTACCAACTATACCTGCCTTCTTAATTAGAACTTTCAAAACATAGCCAGAAGCCGGGGGTTCCAATCCCAATTCTGCTATTTTCCAACAAGATAGTTGAGGGCACATTTTTCTCATGTCTACAGGGGACATGATAACATCACCCAAACTTCAGGCATCAGACATCAGGCATGCTGTTTCTCTCTGGGCTTGTTGGGGCTTAATGGTAAGGGGCAAAAACATAAGGAAAGAAATACAAAATCATGGTCATAAAAATGATTTGAGGGCATGAGTGTTTGTACAACATGCATGAACCATGGGCTAGATCCCCAGCAATGCAAAATATATGTGGTACTTGAAAAGAATAAGAAGTTGAATATATCATCATTATTATTAATCAGGGAGTCCTAAGTAGCTCCACAAACCACAGCTTTAGCAGCATGCAGGCAGGGTGGCCCACAACCAGCAATGTCACTGCAAGGCCACTGTGAGCCTCTCCTTGGCCCTGGTCACATCTTGGGTGGCTCAGAAACTTATTTTCCTTGTTTCTCCCATTGAGACAGCAATGGCACCATCCCTGTTCTGCTGCCCCTTGGCAGCCCTCCTCACCAAAAGAGATGGCTTTATTTTAACTCTTATAGAGCCCTTGAGAAATGTCACAAGCATGCCACATTTAATTTAATTGAATGAAATATTCTTCATTTTTAAGTCCCATCATTACATTTTGTACCACAAAGAGAGGAAAAACACCACCAAGAAGACTGTGACACAGGTCTTAACGACAGCCTGAGCAAACTGGTCACACCAGCCTTTCATGACAACAAAATTTCTCTTGTCTATTCAGAAGGTTTTGACCATTTCCCCTGCATTTCGTCTCTGCACTCTTGGCTACTGATGAACATCTCCTTCAGATGCCTCAATAATTAGACACAAGTTACTTTCACTGTGTGCCCTCTAAGGTAGTGTGTTTCATCTTTCATGTATGTAGAAATCGCTTGGGGATTTTGCACGAAATGCAAATCCTGAGTCAGTAGACTTGGGGCTCAGTCGGAGATTCTGCATTTCCAACATTCTCCCAGGTGATGCTACTGGCCCTTGATCCAGGTACACTTTGAGTAGCAAGGTTATACAGCACTTGGTTTGTTTTGCAAGAAACAATGGAATTGCAAACATTCCTCCTTTAATGAATATTTACTTCACACATAACAAATGTCTGCCCTGCTGCTTTGTTTCCTGGCCTTCCTGACTGAATACACTGTGAGTTTTTCTTTCAGTGCTGAATCATGGTATAATCTTTCTGAAGACATTTTACATTGCAATTAAACCCTGCACACGGAGGACTAACAATACGCATAATCCTATTGAAGTGATGACAACAGCAACAGCTGTGAGCAAGTTTGCACATGCAGGCAATGACAGCTAGGTCACGTGGACGCCTGGAGGACAGCAAGTGTAAGAGGCTTTTGCTTGTAAGATATGTTCCAATTTTAGAGGGTTCAGAGATGTTGAGGTAAAAAAAAATGTACATCTTAGAATCGATGCAAAATCCAAAGTAATTTATTATTTCAGTTTCTTATATTTTCCCCTTTCCTACTTCCTGCTTTGCTCTCAAAGGGAAAAAAAAAAAATTCAAGGACTGATGAAATCCAATATCTGCTGTGATTTGAATTTGTTTTGGGGGGGGGAATAAATTTTCTGCCCCCTGTAGACCCATCCAGAACCCAGCTTGAGAGATCAGGGCAGCTCTTATCCCATGAACTTGTGTGATGCTCACTACCTGTCACCTCCAGCCTGGCCATTCATCATCTTTCTCGGATGCCTGTGAGTTGTAATCCTTCCTGGATGCCACTGTGGCATGTTTATGCCTCTGTGAGCTTGCAAAATGAATACGCCACTGGGGTGCCTACTAGTTAGTAATGCACTGAGCCTAGCACAAGATAAATGCTTAGAAAATATCTGTTGGATGCTTTGGAGAGATAAGCCACCCTGATTAGTAATGCCTGAAATTGTTGAATTACCAGGGATGTATTTATCTGAAGAGGTTGTGGACTGAATTAGTGCTTCATGTTAGCTGGGGGTAAGGTTGGGGTGGCAATTTCCATTAGCTATTCTAGGAATTTTTCTCCACTGGACATATTATCAACTCTTGACCTAGAGTGCAATATCATCAGAAAGGGGACAGAATAAATAAGCATGTGAAGAATTTATATCATGACATTTCCTAGAATATTTTCTATGCAGAAACATTTAAGTTTCCAGGAATTTTCTCCAATTGTTTTATTGTGTTAAAACACACACATAAAATTTATCATTGTAAGCATTTTTAAGTGAATACTTCAGTGTTATTAAATGCATTCAAATTGTAGTGCAACCACCATCACCATCCATCTTCATAAGTCTTTTCATCTCATAAAACTGAAACTCTATACTCATTAAACAATAGCTCCCATTTCCCTTTCCTTCCAATCCATGGAAACCAACATTTTACTGCCTTTCTTATATGATAACTTTTTCTTTTCCAAAACAAAAATATTTAATTAGAATAGTGAAACTCTTTATATTTGTTTACATATTGTGTTGGTCAGCTTTTGGTTGCTGTAACAAAATACCTGAGAAAATCAAATTAAAGGAAAAAACATCTATTTGACTCACAGTTTCAGAGGTTCAGTCCATGGCCAGCTGGCACCGTCATTTCGGGGCCTGAGCTGAGGCAGTTCCTAATGGTGAAGACATGGCAGAGCAGAGCTGCTCATCTCTCTGGAGCTGGGAAGCAAACAGAGTAAGGAAGGGGTCAGGAACAAAATATACCCTTCCAAGACATACTCCCAGTACCTATTTCCTCCAAGTAGGCTCTACCTCTTACAGTATCAACTGCCTCCCTATAGTGCCACCAATTATGACTCCCTGGATGGACTAATCCCCTGATGAGGTCAGAACCCACCCACATGATCCAATCACTGCCCCAAAGCCTACCTCTGAATACTGCTATGGTGAACCATAGTGCATATCTTGTAATTTTTTTTTTTTTTTTTTTTTTGCGGTATTGGGGATTGAACGCGGGGGCATGCTACCTTTGAGCTACACCCCTGGCCCTATTTTTTATTCTTTATTTGGAAACAAGGTTTCACAAAGTCGTGGAATGCCTCACTAAGTAGCTGAGGCTGGCCGTGAACTTGGATCCTCCGGTCTCAGCCTCCCAAGTACTGGGATTACAAGCATGCGCCACCACTCCTGGCTCTTCTAACATTTTTTGATTAACGTATAATATTTTTACATACTAATGGGGTCCAGCATGAAGTTTCAATACATACCAGAATACATACTAAATAAATGTTAAATGTTGTTGTTGTTTTAATCACACAAACTTGGGTCTTCATTTTAAGTATGGTGAATTTCCAAAAGGGGCTCATTTATAGTTAAGATTGCCCAAGTAATCTCATTTCAGATTTTTCTTTCTAAAGGAGTACTTCAAGAGTTATCTTGCTTTGTTTCAATCTGTCCTTTGTTCCTATGTGTGGATTAGATGGATATGATACCTTGCGTATCTCACATGGAAATCACATTCATCTTTGACACCTGTAATGTTTTAGGGAAAACAACCTGTCATTTCATGGTTTAACTTGGCCTATCTGATGAGTGGCTATAAATCATTACCTTTTCTGCTTTTCTGCTTTAGTAATTAGACCAGGATTGCTTTTTTTCCTTATTGAGTGATTCATGTGACAACAATTATTGCAATGATATAACAACATTGACTCTTCCTCCATGAAACTAAGTGATGAACCAAGAGGGACAAAGGACATAGAAATGATGAAGCAGCTTATTATTGCATAGAGACAAGCCACAAGATTCAATACTACTGGAAAGTTGATGTTGAACAACTTGAAATTTTGAGATATTTTCCTAATACTATATTGGGAATTTAGAGGAAGGAAAATCAACAAAGAATTATGTTAAGAAACACAGTTTCAGGACATTGTCAAGACATACAGTACTTACACTTTCTTTTTTAAAACCTGATTCCAGGTAGAATGAGTTATATTAGAAATTTTCCTCACAGACATAGAAAAATCAGTCCTTATATTCGTTTGGAACAACAAAAATCCCAGAATAGCCAAAGGAGTTCTTAGCAACAAGAACCATGTAGGAGGTATCACAATACCTGACTACAAACTCTACTACAAAGCCACAGTAATAAAACCAGCATGGTATTGGAACAAAAACAGACACATAGACCAATGGAGCAGAATAGAAGATTCAGAAACAAACCCACAAAGGAGCCAAAAACATACACTGGAAAAAAGATAGCCTCTTCAACAAATGGTGTTGGCAAAACTGGTTAACCATATGCAGGAAAATGGAAATAAAGCTCACTTTCTCACCCTGCACAAGAATCAATTCAAGGTGGATCAAACCTGGAAGTCAAGCCAGAGATGTTGCAGCTACTTGAAGAGGGCACAGGGCCAACACTTCAACACATGGGCATAGGTAAAAACTTTCTCAACAAGACCCCAAAAGCACAAGCAACTCAAAGGAAGATCAATAAATGGGATTGCATTAAACTGAAGAGCTTCTGTGAAGCAAAGGAAACTATCAAAACCTCAACAGAGAGCCCACAGAGTGGGAGAAAATTTTTGCCAGCTACTCTTCTGATAGAGGACTAATATCTAGAATATACAGAGAACTCAAGAAACTCACAGCTAAGAAAACAAATAACCCAATAAAAAATGGGCAAAGGATCTAAGTAGACATTTCACAAAAGAAGAAATACAAATGGCCAATAAATGTATGAGGAAATGTTCCACATCATTAACAATCAGAGAGATGCAAATCAAAACTACCTTGAGACTTCACCTAACCCCAATCAGAATGGCAATCATCAAAAACACAAACAACAACAAATGCTGGCGAGGGTGTAGAGAAGTGGGAACCCTAATACGTTGTTGGTGGGATTGCAGATTAGTGCAACCACTTTGGAAAACAGTATGGAGGATCTTCAGACAAATGGGAATGAACCTACCACCGTATGATCCAGCAATACCATCTACCCAAAAGAATGGAACCAAACTATCAGACCAATGCATGCGTATCTATGTTTTTAGCTGCTCAATTCACAATTGCCAAACTATGGAACTATCCAAGATGTCCATCAACAGATGAACAGATTACAAAACTATGGGATATGTACACAATGGAATTTCACTCAGCAATAAAGAAGAACAAAATCATGGTATTTTCAGGGAAATGGATGGAACTGGAAAACATTATGTTATTTGAGATTAATCAGTCACAAAAAGTAAAAAATCGTATGCTCTCCCTAATATGTGGAAGCTAGGGAGAAAATGGGGCATAAGAGGGACTCCAGATGAAGAATGAGAAACCTTAGGTGAGCAAAGAAGTTGACTTAACTGAAGGTGTTGGGGTGTGGAGGGATACCCTAATGCACATGATGTACTTTCACAAACATATCAAAGTCAATCGCTAATCTGAACATGGGAAGGAGGGAGGGTGAGGGAGTGTGGCAGGAATTGGCGTAGGGTTAAATGAGAAGTGTGTGCATGTATGCTTTTATCAACTTGTACCTAACAAAGATGTGTGATTACAATGCACCAATTAAAAAAAGATAATAAAAAATAATTTGTAGTGCAACTAATTTCTACAAACATAGAAGTTTGCACAACACCATTGACTGTGCAACAGTTCCTGTAGGTCAGAAGCCCAGACATGATCCAGCTGGCTCTTCTCAGTTTTTACAAGGCTTCAGTCCACTGGTCAGCTGGGGCTAGGATCAAGTCTTCTTCCTCCATCACTTGGTAGAATCCCTTTCCTTACAGCTGTACAAATACAACAGTGCATTTCCAAATACAACCAGGGAGTCTATCCAGCTTTAAATTTCTCCAGCTTCTCTTTTTCTCCTCCCCATCTCCTTCTCTGTCTCCCTCTCCGTCTCCCTCTCTGTCTCCGTCTCTGTCTCCGTCTTCGTCTCCCTCTCCTTCTCCCTCTCCCTCTCCCTCTCCTCTCTTCTCTGTTCTCTGTTCTCTCTTCTCTTTCTCCCTCCTTTCTTTCTTTTTTGTGGCACTAGGGATTGAATTCAAGGACCTTGTATCTCTGAGCTATATCCCCAACCCTTTTTATTTTTATTTTGAAACAGTCTCGCTAAGTTGCTGAGGGTTGCCTCAAACCTGCAATCTACCTGTCTCAGCCTCCCAAGTACTGGGAGTACAAATGTGTGCCTCCACTCCTAACTTCTCTTAAGCACTCATCTGATTAGATTAAATGCACCTGGGTTAAGCTTTCTTTTGAATAATTTAAATTCAACTGATTAGGAACCTTAACTACATCTGCAAGACCCATTCTGCCTTATTAAGTAACATAATCATTGGGATTACTTCCCATCACATTCACAAATCCTATCCACATTCAAGGGGAGATGATTATAAACAGCATCTAAAGTAGGGGGCAGGAATCTTGGTACCCATCTTAGAATTCTGCCTGCCGCATGAAGTAAACACACATCTCTGTTTAGCTCCCACTAAACTAAACTTTAAAATCTGAGATAGGGCTATTATAAAAAGTGCTTAAAGGAGAAAGTTCAAAAACCTTTATAACTTTGGATTTAATTTGGTCTTTTTTTTCTAGTATCTTAAGGGTAATTGCTTCAAGAACTTTCTTCTTTCCAGCCTAGGCATTTAATGCTATATTTTTCCCCCTAATTCCTCCTTTAATGGCATCCTGCAAGTTTTCATATGTTCATTTTCATGTAGTCAACACACTTTTAACTTCTCTTTTACTTCCTTCCTTAATTCCTTGGTGTATACAAGTATGCCATTTATTTTTCCACTATTCAAACGCTTGGGATTTTCAAGAGGTATTTCCATAATTGATTTTTAATTTAATTGCACTGTGGTCAGATAACATACTTTTAAACTTATTGTAACTCTGTAAGCCCCAAATATGATCTTTTTGATAAATGTTTTGTGTGCACTTGAAGATAATTTGTATTTTGCTGTTGTTAGGTGGAGTGTTTTATAAATGTAAATTATGTCAAGTTGGTTAATAGTGATTTTCAAATCTTTGATAAACTTGCTGATTTTCTTTCTAGTTGTTCTAGTAATTGTTGAGAGATAATTATTAAATTACTAATGATAATTTTGGATTTGTTTGGTCCTCTTTATAGTTCTATAAGTTTTTGCTTCAGATGGTTTGAAGCTCTATGATATGCCACTCTGTTACTAATATTGTCACTGCCATTTTCTTTTGATTAGTATCAGTATTATCCTTTTAAATTTGATGTATTTTTGTTTTAATATTTAAAGAGAATTTTTATACTTTTATTGGTGCATTGTAGTCTCAAATTATAATGAGTGACAGTGACACACATGCACACAGCCCTTGGTGAGCTTCCCCGGGCTCCCTTCCCTCTGCCTCCCCTTCCCCTTATATGATATTGAGATTGGCATTGGTATCTCACATATGTACAGATAGTCAATGGAAGTGCCTCCTTTGTTAATTCTCCTTCCCTCTGCCACCTCCCTTGCTCCACTGGGATAAAGGAAATTTCTGATAGATAGCATTCATTTGGGTCTTGTTCTTTTTTATCCAAACTTATAATCTCTGCATGTTAACTGAGAGTGTCTAGATCATTTAAAGTTAATATGATAGTTGATCGTGGTTAGATTTAAGTGAATCATCTTGGTACTGTAGTATCTTTTATCTAGGGTTTCACTTTCTGAGATTTCAGTCACCTATGGTCAACTGCAGTCCAAACATATTAAATGGAAAGTTCTAGAAATAAACAATTTTTGAATTTTAAGTTGCATGCTATTCTGCATAGCTTGAGGAAATCTCATGCCACATTGTATTTGCTATTTGCCCATGAGCTACTTAGCAGCCATCTAGGTTACCAGATCAATTGTCACGGCATCATAGTGCTTTTGCTTATGCAACCTTTATTTTACTTCATACTCTTTTCTTTTTTTTTTTTTTTTTTCAGTACTGGGAGTTGAACTCAGGGGCATTCTACCTCCGAGCTATACCCCCAGCCCTATTTTTTATTCTTTATTTTGAAACCGAGTCTCACTAAGTTGCGGAGTGCCTCACTAGGTAGCTGAGGCTGGCCGCGAACCCGGATCCTCCAGTCTCAGCCTCCCAAATGCTGGGATTACAAGCGT